>KV011265.1:0-20502 GCA_001598015.1 Dorcoceras hygrometricum
GATTAGAGAGAAGCAGGTCAGATATGACGAACACCCCGTAGGTTTGAGTTGTTCATGTATTAGACGTGAGCTGCTACATATATGAGTTTGAGTTGTTCTTATATTAGACGCGAGCTGAATTTGATTTTATTATTCTTGGTTACTCCTTACTCAGGTCTCGTGCACAAATCAACTCTCGCGCACTAAACAACTCAAATTAGCTCTCGCGCACTGTAGATATAAAGAATAAAATATTACTTGTTTTTTTCTCAAGAAGCAGTATGGAAAAAGTATTGCTTTTTTGTTAATGTCGATTATCTTATCCTTTTTGGTTGCATATGTTGGGAAATGTGAATGAAAACTGTCAGATCACAAGCGGATCAGATCAGACAAAAGCTACGAACTGAAGAAGCGCGCTGAATAAACAAAGAGCATAGTTCAGCGAAAAAGAAGAATAGTGAAGAAGAAGATCAGCTTAGAGCATATCAGCTCAGGTAAGATCAGCTCAGGAAACAATATCAGCTTAGAACAGATCAAGAGAAGGTCGCACAAGTTAGAACAGAGCTGAAGATAGAATTAGGCGAAACATCTCAGAGCAGAATAATGAGAAACGAAACAGCTCAGAGATAAACGAACTTGAACATCACAGAACAGACCATGACGGAGTAGCTCAGAGTAGAATAATGAAGAAACAAAACAGCTCAGAGCTGAACGAACTGGAACAGCACAGTACGAAACTGCTCAGAGCTGAAGAAAGAAGGACGAAACAGCTCAGAGCAAAACTAGAAAGAACGAAACAGCTCAGAGCTGTACAGAGAAGAACAAAACAGCTCAAAGCTGTAAGAGAAGGACGAAACATCTTAGAGCTGAAGAAAGAAGAACGAAATAGCATAGAGCAGAACAGAACAAATAAAACAAGAGCAGCTTAGAGAAGAAGCACATAAACAGATTAGAGAAAAACGAAGAAGAAGCAAAGAGCAGATCAGAAACAGATCCCACATTTGAGTTTATCATGTAATGTAATTTTATTATGAAAATAGAAATTTGAGTTTGAGTTGTTCATGTATTTTAAAATATATTTTGGGTTGGATGTTCGTCCAAGCTGGATCAGTTTGGATGTCCCCTACTGGATCAGCTTAGATGAACAGATCACAGTTAGATCCAGCTTCGGCAAACATCCAAGATGATCCAGTAGGGGACGCCCAAACTGATCCAACTTCGACGAACATCCAAGCTGATCCAACTTAAAGCAAATATCGGCATAGAAAAAACCAGTTCATAGAAGCTATCAGCTCATTATATCAGCTTAGAAAAGTTATCAGCACATAGTTACAAGAGCAAATTAGAACAGATAAGAATTTGAACAGATAACAGAGAAGCAGCAGATCAGCTTAGAGGAACAACTCCATAGATTAGAGAGAAGCAGATCAGCTTAGACGAACAACTCACAGATTAGAGAGAAGCAGCTCAGCTTAGACGAACAGCTCGCAGATTAGACGAATCGCTCACATATTAGAGAAAAGGATTAGAGAGAAGCCAATCAACTTAGACGAAAAGGTGAAATTTTCATGTATTTTTAGATATGATTTGGCCATACATGAAAAGGTGAATATTTAAATATTTTAAACATAAACACGGTTTTGAATTTGATGTAATTATTCTTGGTTATTCTTTATTTTTTCCACACTGCTTCTTGAGAAAAAAAAACAGTATTTTTTCCATACTGGTTCTTGAGAAAAAAGCGGTATTTTATTCTTTGTACCTGTAGTTCATGAGAGGTGATTTGTGTTGTTTAGTGCACGAGAGCTGATTTGTCCGTGAGAGCTGAATAAAGAGTAACCAAGAATAATAACATCAAATTCAAAACCTTTTGATCTGCTGCTTCCTTTTAATCTGTGGGTTGTTCGTCTAAGATGATCTGCTGCTTCTCTCTAATCTGTGGGCT
Source organism: Dorcoceras hygrometricum (assembly GCA_001598015.1). NCBI lineage: Eukaryota > Viridiplantae > Streptophyta > Magnoliopsida > Lamiales > Gesneriaceae > Dorcoceras > Dorcoceras hygrometricum. Next base: position 1,925 of record KV011265.1, read on the forward strand.
ATTCGTCTAAGCTGATCTACTGCTTCTCTCTAATTTGTGGGTTGTTTGCCTAAGCTGATCTGCTGCTTCTCTCTAATCTATGGGTTGTTCGTCTAAGTTGATCTGCTACTTTTCTCTAATCTGTGGGCTGTTCGTCTAAGTTGATCTGCTGCTTCTATAGACCATCGTGAGTAGTTCCAAGTATGACCACCATCTGAACTGATCTTTGCTCTAAGCTGGATCAGCTTGGATGTCGTCTGCTGGATCAGTTTGGGCGTCAGCTCAGGAGATCAGCTTGGACAATATCTCAATTGAACCCAATTCGTCTCTTATCAGCTCGCGTCTAATCTGATCTGTATCAGCTTAGCCTGCACACTCAATTAAATCGTTAAAAATAAATCAATATTTAACCTGTGTATCCAACAAAAACCAAAAAGGATAAGAGAATCGACATTAACAAGAAAAGCTGTATTTTTTTCCATACCGCTTCCTGAGAAAAACTTGATTTTTTCCATACTTTCATCGAGTAAACGACATTACATTCTTCAGCCACACTATTAAGCAGCCATGACGAGTTGGTGTTAAATGGGAGGGATAAGGATGCTCCAAAACTTTCACGAGAAGCTTCTTTGATGTGGCAGAAGAAAAAATAAGAAGCTAAACAAAAGAATAATATTTAATCTGTTAAGCAGCCACGACGAACCACTGGAAACAGAGATATACCTTGGGTTACCGATGGAGGCGGCGGAGACGTGCGACGAAACAACCTTCGGTTCACTGTAGCGGTGGCGGTGACGTGATGAATGGTGTGGAGGGACTGCCAAATTTTGAAACTTGATCTGTAGTTAAATGGGAGGGAGAAGGAAGCTAAGCTTCCTTGAGAAGCTTGTTTGAATTGTGTTAGAGTATATTTTAGAGGTTTTGGTGAAGACAAATAAAAGAAAATAAAATAGATTAATCAACTCAAAGGTACAAGATCTGGACGAGGCTTATGACGTTGATCAAAGAAACCAGATCGGAGCTGAGCCACGCTGGTAGAAGGATAAACCAGCTCAGAGTATTTGAGGTGTGCTGGTTAAAGTCAAACCAGCTCAATATATCAGTTACATTGGTCAAAGGAATCAGTCACGCTGGTTAAGGTCAAACCAGTTGTTTACTCGAAGAACTGAAATAGAAAGTATTGAGATCAGCAAACCAGTGGTTTATAGTTGACAAAACAGATCACAGTGGTAGTAATAAGTGGTATAATGGACCAGATGGAGTGATAAGTGGTGTAACAAACCAGCTGGAAGACCAGTTAAGTAAACCAGCTCGAAGTAGATTGACCCTACAGATGTCATCGTACTGAAGGTATGAGTGTACAAAGATTGATATCTGAATCAGTACGGAACAAAAACATACGCAGATTATTTTAAAGCAGATTGGATTTAATCAAGCTCAGAACCTGATCAAGAAAAGTAGCTTAATGTTCAGAAACCAGATCGGGAACCACGGTAAGTTAAACTTAGCAACTTGAATTTCGGAAGGTTTGAAGTAACGTACAGTTTGATGTGATACATGTGACCACTCTGCATTCGATGTAGTCGTTAGAACTACTTTGAGCTAACTTCAGACAAGCAGAGATTTGGTGTACAGAAGACGGCGCAGAAGTATGCTAAAAAGGGAAATGCATTTAATGAATACGTACAAACATCTTACAGGCATTTAAGACGTCGCAGGAATTTCAATTTGGATGCACTCGAAGTTTCTACTGGTAACATTTATTACCGTTGTATCCAAAGGGTATAAATAGAAGATAAGGTCAACTGTGAAGGGGTTACGAGACACAGCATCACGAGCTTTGAACTTACAAGCTAACCAGCCCTCACGAGCAAAAGTAGAGTCCATTGAACAAGCTCACAGCTAGTGACACACTCATAGATTGTATATTCAACTCTTAGTTTCACACTATCTTATATACACTGTGAGGATTGAGAAGTTAGATTAGTGATTGATTGAATTGATTTGGGATTAATCGCGTGTGGTTGGAGGATTTTGCGAATGTTATAAGGTTCCTGCTGGCTCCTCAGCCGCAGCGCTAGCTTAAGAAATGAGAAGTATCGATTTTTGGTGAAGTCAACGCTGGTCAAAGTTACTGTAGCTCGTGCTGGTGAATTTTGAATCAGCAGCGATATCGTCAGCGTGACGCAATGAGAGCTGCTGGTTTAGCGTCGAGTTTGAGGTTGCTGCTGGTAGATGTTGCATGTAGCGTGAGATTGAGCGAGGAAGCGACACGTGTTAGTCAACATTTTGGAGTGTTGACTATTGAATTCAGCAGTTGCGCTTGTGTGAAACGATCAGCAGATGGTTTGAGAAACTAGTCACGAGAGCTGTTGATAGATATGATGACGTAGGAATGATGTATTCCTTGCTGCTGGTAGTGATTTGCGTTGTGTTGGTTGCTGCTGATCAGCAGGCGCGCTTATGCAAGAGCGTTAAGAAAATGAGCAAAGGAGTTCATTCACCCCCCTGAACTCAGCTTGTTTTCGATCCTAACAAGTGCTATCAGAGCTCGGTTTCTCAGTGTTTGAACAGTTTATTCTTTTATATTCCTTAAATATGTCAATTTCTCACAATAAGATTCTTTTTTTTTCAAGGAGGAATACGACGTCTGGAAGATCCGGATGCAGGCGCACCTAGCAGCCCAAGATGATGATATGTGGTTTGTTATAACTAACGGGCGAATGCAAATAATGAAAATGAACACTGTTGTGGCTATAACTACAGGTGCACCCCAGTGGATCGAGAAATGCAGATTGGAGTGGACCTCAGAAGACAAAAAGAAGGCCAATCTGGATAACGTCACCAAGGATATCCTGTACAAGACGCTAGACAATAACATGTTTAAAAAAATCCAGACATGCACGACGGCAAAAGAAATCTGGGAGAAGCTCACCCATATTTGCAAAGGCAACAAAGAAAGTAAAGAGAACAAGTTGACCATAGCCCTGCAAAATTTTGAGTTGATCAAGATGAAGCCTGAGGAGACCATGGCTGAATTTGATGAAAGGTTTAGCTCATTGGTGATTGAGATAACCAGACTGGGAAAATCCTATAGCAATAGGGAGCTAGCTCTGAAGGTTATGAGAGCACTTCCCAAGGAATGGGATGTGAAGATGATGGCCATGTGAGAGTCTAAGAATCTCAACAAGATGGAGTTTCATGACTTGTTCGCCAATCTAAAGGCTTATGAGTTCAGTAGAGGAGATGAGCAAGGATTCCATGTCCTTGTTCATAAAGAAATTCGGAAAATTTATGCGAAAGCATAATTCTAAACCCTCTTATTTTGATTCCCCGAAAAAGAATTCTAATTCTCCTTCTGAAGACAAGTGTTATAATTGTGGCAGACCTGATCACTTTATAGCTGATCACAGGAAGCCAAGGCTGGATGCAAAGAAACGTCCAGATCGCAGCACCAGCAAGGATAAGAAGGAGAAGAAACACTATCGAAAGGGGAGGACAGAGAAAGCAATGGTTGTTGAGGAGAATAAAAGTCCATGGGCGGCTGACTCAGATTCAGAGGAATCCAGCTCAGGAACATCCTCATCTAGTGAAAGCGAAGAAGAAGTACAATGTCTAATGGTAGATGACACTGATGAGGTATTCGATTTCTCTAGTCCGGCGTTCACACGTGAGGACCATGTTACCGCATGACATGAAATGGTCCTAGAATACAAGAAGATTTCTCAATCATTCGAGGAAGTTAAAGCTGAACGAGAGAGCTGTGCAAATAAAGCTGAGCTGGTTAGCTCAAGCAACATGCAAGCTGCTCTAAGTAAGCTTGAATCTGAGAATGAGAATTTAGAAGTAGGTCCGAGGAGATGCTCTATGAGAATCAGCGTTTGGATGGAATAATAAGCTCCTGGATCAGGGCTTCTGCTTCTCTACAAAAACTGCATGAAGCTACAAATCCATCTGGTGATAAATCCGGATTGGGTTATAATAGCGATGAAGGCAGTACAGCAGAAACCAGTAGTACCCCACAGCTGGATAAAACAAAGTTCAAAACCATGAGATTTGTAAGATCCAGCACGGGACAGCCTGTAGAGGCAAAATCTGATGAGGATAAGATAGAAGCTCAACCTTCGATCTGGCAAGGCAGATTTTGCGGGCTGGGGTATACTGCTCCTGAGAAGTCTTGGGAAATCTGGCTCAGAAAAAGAGTTGAACATATGTGGGATACCCAAATATGGTGTTAAAAAGCCAAGCTAGTTCTCTCGATCTTCTACGAAGGATAGGCAGTACAGGTCTAAATATCGCAAGCCCAGATCACAAGGCCAACAAGATGCATATCAAAATCGATCCAGATCAAAGAATACACACAGACCACACACATAGTTTGATCCACACACTGGTAAATGCGTTAAGATTATCCAAGTGTGGGTCCCGAAAGGTCTAATCAAACCTGGACCCAAATAGACCAAAGGGTACCGAAATTTTGCAATATTTGTGATTGCAGGAACATCATGTTTCAAGATTGCAGCAATCAACGTGGTATCTGGACAGTGGATGTGCGAGGTACATGACTGGAGATGCCAAGCTGATCAAAGATATCAAATCATGCAACGGACCCAAGATCACCTTTGGTGATAACTCTAGCGGTAACACTGTGGGTAAGGGTAAGCTTACCCATGGTAATTTTACTGTCAACAACATTCTCCTGGTCGAGAACTTGTGCTACAATCTGATAAGTATCAGTCAGTTATGCGACAGTAATTACTCAGTTAAATTTCAAAAGCACACGTTCACAGTTTTAAATCGGAAAGTCTGACCGTGCTGGTAGGTTATCGATCTGGAAACACCTACAAAGTTGATTGGTCAGATCAACCGCATACAGAACAAACCTGCCTAGTAGCTGACTCTTCGAAGCTGGTTATGGCATCAGCGGATCAATCATCTGAACTTCAAAACAATTTCCAATCTGAGTAAGCGTGAGTTAGTTGTTGGCTTACCCAAATTAAAATTCTCACAGGACAAGATTTTTCTGTCAGCTGGGTTAACATTTAAAATCAACTTTCAAAATTAGAGGCAGTGATAAAACCTCACGAAAGCTGGATCTTTTACACATGGATCTCTTTGGACCAATACCCATAACCAGCTTGGGGGGAATGAAGTACACCCTTGTCATGATAGATGACTTTTCAAAATTTACTTGGGTGTTGTTTTTGAAATCCAAAGATCAAACTGCTGACCAGCTGATCAAACTTTTGAAACGTTTTCAAACGAGAAATCATGTAATGTCAACCAGATTAGGAGTGACAGAGGAACATAATTTTTGAACTTTAAAATTTTCTCCTATCTAGATGACATTGGAATCAAACATGAGTTGTCTGCGGCTAGAACACCTTAGCAAAACGGGTTAGATGAGCGTAGAAATCACCATTTAAAAGAAGCTGCCACAACTATGATTGCTGATTCTGATATTTCAAACAAATTTTGGGCAGAAGCAGTCAACACAACTTGTTATACTCAGAACAGATCGATGATAAACATGCGACACGGTGTTACTCCATATGAGATCTGGAATGGCAAGAAACCTGATATATCTTATTTCAGGGTGTTTGGATGCAGATGTTTTATCCATATTAATGGTAAAACATATTTAAGAGCCTTTTATGTTAAATCTGATGTAGGTATCTTTCTGGAATACTCAGCCGTAAGCAGAGCCTATCGTGTCTTCAACAACCGGACACTAACTGTTGAAGAATCGACGCATGTGGTGTTTGATGAAACCAGCTTTAGATCAACATCAGCTTCGAAGTTAAATGATCTATGTACTCATCTGGAAACCACAAATCTGGATGAATCAAGTGACAACGAGGCACAAAACAGAGATCAAGCTGGTGACCAGCACGCTCTAGATATGCCTATCACATACGCAGTTTAGCAAGCTGGTCCAGATCACTTTAAAGCTGGTGGAGAACGTATGCATACTGATAATACAAATATTACCAATGATTCTCCAACAAATTGTAATCCAACAAGTGGTGATCAAGACAATCCAGCTAGAACGCAGGGGGAACAGCACGAATCGTCTACCTCACATGGACCAGGTCTTCGGTGAAACAGAAATCATCCACCCGAGCTGGTCAATGGTAACCCTACTGCTCCCGTTAGGACACGAGGCCAGATGATAAATGAGTATTTTAATTCTACTTTCATATCACATATAGAGCCTAAGAAAGTAGAAGAGGCCTTAGCAGACCCAAGCTGGATAGAAGCAATGCAAGAAACTAGGGCAGTTCGAATGAAGCAATGTATGGCTTCTAGTTCCTAGACCTGATGATCAAAATATTATAGGAACAAAATGGGTCTTCAGGAATAAGTTAGATGGAAATGGAAATGTAGTTCGAAACAAGGTTACGCTGGTAGCACAAGGCTACAGGCAAGAGGAAGAAATAGACTTTGAAGAATCCTTCGCACCAGTAGCTAGACTTGAGGACATTCAAATTTTTCTTGCATATGCATCTTTTAAGAATTTTAAAGTTTATAAAATGGATATCAAACGTGCGTTCTTAAATGGTGTCTTGAATGAGGAAGTGTTTTAAAGTTTATAAAATGGATATCAAACGTGCGTTCTTAAATGGCGTCTTGAATGAGGAAGTGTATGTTACACAACCTCCTGACTTCGTAGATCATACCACACCCGACTGTGTCTACAAGCTTGATAAAGCTTTTTATGGTCTGAAACAAGCTCCCAGAGCTTGGTATGATACTTTGCCCAAATTTTTAATAGATCATGATTTTGTTATCGGCTCTGTCGACAAGAAATTATTCAAATTTGTTAAAAATGATCACGTCTTGCTCGTACATATATATGTCGATGACATTATATTTGGATCAACTCATCCTAAGTTGTGTGATAAATTTTCCAAGCATATGCAGGATAAGTTCGAGATGAGCATGATGGGGGAGTTAACATTTTTCCTAGGTCTCCAAGTGAAGCAGCTTGATGATGGAATTTTCATCAATCAAGCGAAGTATACCAAGGAACTTTTGAAGAAGTTCGGGATGGAAAATTGTTCATCTACAACTACTCCGATGAGTGATTCCATCAAGCTAGACAAAGATGAAGCTGGAACTGCCATCGAGGTAACCATGTATCGTGGGATGATTGGCTCACTTCTATACCTCACAGCAAGTAGGCCAGACATTATGTTCTCGGTATATATGTGCACCAGGTTTCAAGATGATCAAAAACAGTCTCACTATATGGCTGTTAAATTAAATATCTTTAGGAGCCGCAGAACGTGGGTCTTTGGTATCCCAAAAACTCAAGTTTAAATTTGATTGGTTACAGTGATGCAGAATACGCAGGTTGTAAAGTTGATCGGTGTAGCACTAGCTGAACATGTCATTTTTTGGGTGACAGATTAATTTTGTGGTTCAGCAAGAAACAGACGTCAATTGCCACATCCAGAGCTGAGGCAGAGTATCTCGCAGCTGGAATTTATTGCGCTCAAATGTTATGGATCCAACAACAACTTCGTGACTATGGCATTGATGCACAGGAAGCACCCATATTCTGTGACAACACCAGTGCGATTGTTATCACTCAGAACCTCGTGCTGCATTCCAGAACCAAAAACATTGACATACGCCATCACTTCATTAGAGACCATGTGCAAAAGAAAGATGTTCGGGTAGAGAATGTGCCAACGGATCAGCAAGTAGCTGACATCTTCACCATGCATCTACCAGACGTTAAGTTTCATTACTTTAGAAACATCTTAGGTCTCCTAGATATGTCATGAATGTGTTCTGCATGCATATATTCAGGGGAACAATCTAATTCAAATAGATAACCCAACAGTCCGCTATTTGTCTTCGAGCTGGTCAGCACCGTGCTGGTTTGGTCTCTCTTGGGGCATGTATAGCGAGACGTTATCATGGTGTTTGAATTACTTGTTTCTGTGCTGGTATATGAAATGGAACGGTAGAGATCGGTTTATTCAAATTTAAAATCAGATGGTAATCTATTCAGAATTTCAAATTACTTTTAATATGATGATGACACGTGTCCAGAAAAACCCTTCTCTCTCCCCGCTCATACAACAACCATTTCACTTTACTCTTTGCTTTACGGTTTCAAATTTTCGCGCATTATAGCAAATTTTCAAGCAATTTACTGCATTCTTGTGCAAATATTTCGTGAAATTTCTCCGTATTTTTGCAAATTTCTAACCCTAAATGGCCGCATATTTCTTTGTCAACTCTTTTCAGGTCGATTTTGAATCTGTGCTCGTCATGGAGCACACTGGTATGGCACGCATGTTCAAGACCCTGGAGGACACAGGGCTTAAGTGTCAGGCCTCGTGCTCACAACAGAGTTAAAACACACAAACACAAGCGGAAGCTACTAAAAAGCGGGTAAAATTTTTGCTTTTGGCCCGACGGTTTAAAACAATATAATTTAAAATACAACCATACTCAAAATAGATATCCCAGTTTACAAAACCTACCAAACAAAGGCTACAAGCCCACGACAAACAATATAGCATAACATGTATTAGATGCCTGGTAACAACCATAACTGTGTGCAACAAAATACAACAATAGCACAGGGCATCCCCTGTCTACTACACTAATACATATAAATATGATATACGCCACTGGGATACTCTAACCACCTCCTGGGGCACCTCTAGCTGGGTCAGCACCACGACCAGCTGGATAACCTGAACAACAAAACAGGCAAGGAAAACAACCAAGCCCCAGAGGGACATGGGGTCAAACCCCAGTACGGAGAGCAACTATAAAACCGCAGTAAACAGCAAGAATAAAATGCAGATGCTATGCATGAGACACAGGACGAACTCTGAAGGCTACAACCAGAGAGGGAGCCAAAGAACTCAATGCACAGCTCAACGGAAATCTGCAACAAACAGTGGCCACAGGGTGTGTTCAAAGTGTGGTAATGAGCCACTCGACTTGACACTACACCCGAATACCAGATGCATCAAACAGCTCGACCTGCCGTTGCCTCGCCCATGAACTGTGGTAGTTAACCACTCGGCGCATGGTGGCTAACAAACCCAGCAGGGATATGAGAGTGCGGTATCGCCGCTCGACTTCGCATCCTGGTAAGAACAGAGTAACAACAACAAAACAATGGCTGCAAAAGCTGAAATGAAATAACATGCCGATGCGTGTATGCAACATGCTGGACAATCAACAAGCATAAATCATATGCACAACAGCAATTACACCAGGCAATTATACAAGGCATAACTCTCGGCCAGCAACTACAAACAGGGCAGAAACAATTCAGCAACCAGCCATTTTATCCAAGCCATAAACATGCTGATTTTACAAGCTCCTAAGCACACGCATAACAGATTTAAGGGAAATGCTACTACAAACTCACGGCCAACACACAACAAAAGCTCACGGCTGGAATTATATATGTTCAAACCAATAACTAATCTCAACCATATAACTTCACAGGGGGCTAAAAATAAAGGCTAGGAACAAAATCCCATCACAATTTCGAAGGCTACCTGAACGCACAACTCACGGCCGAAATACAGTAGCTTCGAGATTTCACTCCAGCCCACGGAAGCATCCAAAAGTGGTATGAAATGAAAGAGCTTTTCGAGAGGAGTCCAACGCTACCTCGAACGTGAAAAATGGTGGCCGAAAATGACGGGTATTCGTCGGAGAAGCTCACGGTGAACAGTACCCGAGGGTTAGAAATGAAGAACGAACGTTGAGAGAAAATATTTCGCTAAGTATGGGATCTGATCAAAATAATCGAAGGCTATCGCTACTAATTTATACACGCAAGAAATCTGCTTAAAACTACCACCGACAGAAACAGATTTTGCCACAAGCCAACAAACGCGTGCGCTACATTGCTCAAAAGCCTAAAACACGCACAACAGATTCCACACCAAGCGCTCGCTCAAAATCGCGAAGAGATCTTAACAATAAAACTAAACTCTGGAATCTGGAACAAAACGCGCTGAAATCTGATCGCTAACCCAACGTCTGGATTGCCTAACAACCAAAAGCTGGTACCAGACATCGCGTTCCAATTAAATCAAACGGCGTCGCATAACCCCAACGTCTGGATTCCTTAGCGTTAACCAAAACGACGACGTTCACCTCGCGCTACAGGAACGCTGACCCGCATTGACATCTGCTCTCAACAAAACAACCAGACGTCACACACGAGAACAGACCTCTAGCGTAAGTTACACTCAAAACGACGTCGCACCTCCTACGTCATCAAATCCGGTCGCTAACTCTCGCGCGCTACAGGAACTTTGACTAGCGTTGACGTCTGGTGAACTAAACGAACACAACGTCTGGTGAACAAACCAACCAGACTTCACCTACGTCACATGCTCCTGCAAAACGGCGTCGTAGCACTAACTCTCGCGCGCTACAGGAACTTTGACTAGCGTTGACGTCTGGTGAACTAAACGAACACAACGTCTGGTGAACAAACCAACCAGACTTCACCTACGTCACATGCTCCTGCAAAACGGCGTCGTAGCAACTAATTCAAACGACAGCGTATCCAACCCGATACAAAACACGCTAAGGCAATGTCTGAATCACGAATGCGCTACCAGATCTCTCGCAAGCGCTAAACCAACGATAGCAGATTCCTCTCACGAACAAAACCAGATCTCTAGCTCAAAAATACCAAAATTTCCAGATTTGCTCTAAATGTGATTTATGACCCGAAAAAGCAAAAGAAACCTTCAAAAAGAATTCCGAACACCCAGAATTCCTCAAAAACTTGATTAATCCAACAATTAATCTTTATTACTATTTTAGGTCTCACATTAAGGGTTTCTGGCAGCATTCAGTATATGAGAGCGCTGTTGTTGAGTTTTTCGCTAATTCGAAAGTCACTGCGGGAACAATCGTCAATTTTGTTGCCAATTGGAAATTGGCGCTGACGAAGAAAACTTTTGCTGAAGCGTTTGGGCTACCCACTGAGGGGATGACAAGCTTTCTGGATATTCTAAGTCAGACTGTGGTGGAAATGCGTGGAAGGTTTTCAAGTTCCGACGTGCCGTTCAAGGCACCAATAAAAAAGAAAGAGATGAAAATAGAGTTTCGTTTGTTGCACGATATTGTGGCTAAGGCATTGTGTGCAAAGGCTGGATCGTTTGATATGGTGACCAGCGAGAAGTTTGATCTGATGGTTGCTGTTACTGCTGGGTTGAAGGTGAACTGAGCACAGGTCTTGTTCCAAGTGTTGGTGGCTATGGTGAACAACATCAATCGTCAGTCAGAAGGTTTCGCAGTTCAGCTGAGTGTTTTGTTGGAACGTTTGGTTAAGGCAGACCTCGGAGAGTATGTCAAGTTGCACCCTCAAAAAGTGTTGACCAATAATCGGTGCACTGTTAGGATTGATTAAGAAACAAAAACCATGCCTATTTTAAAAACTGAGCTGCAATAGCTCAATGTTCTTGAATGTTTGAGCACCGAGAACAGATCTTGACAGGCATTAAAATACCAAGCGGAAGTATCCAGAACTGAACTCTAATTTTAAAACTCGCTAAAACAGATATTAAACAATATGTAATGCGTGTATGCGGAAAGAGTAAATAAATAACTCAACTGTTTGTTTCTAGAAGTTCGGATATCAAATCCTACGTCTCCCCTTCTTCCAAATCTGGAAGGCATCCACTTGAAGACTTTGATCCACAGACCCAATCAGATTTAGGACTTACCCACTGCCCAAATCTGAACTCTTAGAATCTACACGAGCTCTCATCTGTGTTCACTCAATCACTTCTTTATGCATCAGTGAGAAAGATTACATACACAGAGTTTAACGTCTTAGTGCAAGACGGGTTTGGTGTTTGGTTTGGTTTTGATTCACTCACTATTCTATATCGCACATCTCTCGTATATATGTGAGTGAATATATGTGTGTGAGATTTTTACAGTGAACGCTCAACTCTCGAATATTAAATCTCACACAGCAAGGAAGTGCTTCTACAAAGCTGAATGGGTTCAGCAGTCGACACTTGCAATTGGCTTCTTTTCATGGTGGTCGACTGCTTCACCTTTCTATGTTTCTCCTGTCAATCAAAATCGTCGCATAATATTCTCTCTCAAAATCTTCTTGTATAAATAGCCTCTGTGCAAATTAATCCGTTGGACACAAGTTTCTTCCCGTTGAAAGGTGTTCTGTAAAGTACTGACACAGTTGTACTTGTGTCCCTTATTTTAAGGCTTTTGCAGGCTTTTGTCGACTTCTGAATAGGCTTTTGTTAACATCTGACAAATCTGATATGTTCACATCTGAATAGGCTTAGCATTTGACTTCTATGCTCCAGTTAATCTTCATATCTGATTCGTCAACTGCTTCGCCACTGAATGTTCTTAATCACATCAGATATAGTCTTCTCTTCATAGCTGGATAGACTTCTCTTCACATCTGAATCCAGATCTCTCTTAACATCATATTTCTCTTCGCACTTGATCCAGATTCCTCCAGACATCTGGATCAGTATTCTCAACAAATTATCCAGATTTCTCCTTCACAGCTGATCCAGACTTCTCCTCACATCTGAACCAGACTTCTCTTTGGCATCTTCTCATCTGAATCACATCTGATAAGACTTATCTTCAGCTTCTCTTATCTTCACATCTGATCAGACCTCTCTTCAGCTTCTCTTATCTTCACATCTGATCAGACTTCCCTTCAGCTTTTCTTAACATCTGAATAGACTTCTCTTCACATCTGATCTCGCTTCTGCTTCACTTCTGAATCAGCTTCATATTTTCGCATGAGACCAGTGCTATTTTAACGCCCCAAAAATCCGTAAGTCCACATATTATTCATTTTCTTTCCCAAAGGGGTTAGATTGCTATTTTTCAGCATCTTCAGCACTTCAATTTGCATCTGTGCTGATTTTGAGTTTCGATTTAGAACGCGGTTCACGGAGTATTCCGGAAGGGATTAACCCGAGCACGATTCAAGTTTTTTTTTTTAAAAAAAGGGGGCTTTAAATAGTTAATTCAAAGTGTTAATTTAAATTGTTCTTTTTAAAGAAAATGTTTAAAATTAAAATATCTCTCTTACAATAAAAAGAAATGGGCGACTGATTTTCAAACCAAATGATTTCAAACACCATCATTTCTTTACTGTGTACGTTCTTCGCCCATACTTCAATAATTGAGCTCTTTCAAATGTGTAAAAACCCTCAGCATTGAGTAGCCAGAAAATGTAACTTTCTCTGCAAATTTTCTAAGTAGCTTCAAAGTGCTCGTGGGAAGTTCCAACCAGGGTGTCTGTTCACGCCGTTGTTCGTCTTCCAGGAAAGCTAGTTCTGTTCTTTGACGTGCCCATGATAGCATAATATTGTTCCGTCCAGTTGAATGCTTGCATGTGTAGTTATGGTTTCCGTTTAACTGAGCTTGTTTCTTTTCAAAAAGGTTTTTGTAAAATTATGGGTTCGCAGATAGTGCTCTGTTCTTTTAAAATGGCAGAAAGTTCAGTTTTTAGAGATATTTGAGTTTACAGAGCTGTTGTTGTTTCTTTCAAAACTACTGGGATGTACAGAGTTCGGGGAAGAAATCCAAGAGAAGTTCTTGTTTTCCTAAAGTACTGTGAAGACCTGGACATTGAATTTAAACGGATAAGCGACGCTGGTTCGATCGGGAGCAAGTCCTGATTTGATAAGCGAAGCTAGTTTGTTTAGAATCTGTCCGAGTCGAAGCAGAGTTTCATGATTTTTCCCGACAGATCTGTTAACAGTAACTTTCTGTTCGATTTTCCTGAGAGGTATCTGTTGATAGCAACCTACTGTTCATTTCCCAGAGATATCTGTTGACAGTTTTGTTCGTGTTTCCCCGAGAGATATCTGTTGACAGTTTTTTCGTGTTTCCCCTAAGAGATATCTGTTGACAGTTTTGTTCGTGTTTCCCCGTAGAGATATCTGTTGACATTTTTGTTCGTGTTTTCCCGAGAGATATCTGTTGATAGTTTTTTTCGTGTTTTCCCAGAGATATCTGTTGACAGTTTTGTTCGTGTTTTCCCAGAGATATCTGTTGACAGTTTTGTTCGTGTTTTTCCAGAGATATCTGTTGACACTTTTGTTCATGTTTCCTCGAGAGATATCTGTTGACAGTTTTGTTCGTGTTTTCCCAGAGATATCTGTTGACAGTTTTGTTCGTGTTTTCCCAGAGATATTTGTTGACAGTTTTGTTCGTGTTTTCCCAGAGAGTCTGTTGACAGTCTTGTTTGATGTTTTCCCGAGAAGTCTGTTTTTTTCGAGAGATCTGTTTCTTGTGAGAGATCTGTTCTTCCAGAGATATCTGATTTCCTATCATTAAGCTTATGTTATGTCTCTGAGTTGAATCCAGCTTAGACCATTCTGGATGAATTCCTTAATTCTAAGCTTAATTCTTTTCTTTCAAAGGTATAATACGAATCTGTTTCCGATTATATCAGATATTATGTCATTGTTCCTCAGTTTAGTGTTCGGCTATATGTTCTTCGTTCCTATAGCCTGCATTGTTCTATGTTTCTTAGTTTGAGTTCCGATGTACGCCCAGTAACCTTTAAATGACAAAATAGTTTTAAAGTAGCGAACCATGGATTTTTTCTGCTAGATGATTCAGATCCAAGAAATGCAGTTTAAAGAGCATTTTTTTAGCAGCAAAATATTCAGACTCTAAGAATTATGGCAAAGATAACAGACGGTCGATATGGGAAAGGTGAGCAGCTGACTGAGTGTCAGATGCCCTTTCATATGGGAAAGGTGAGCAACTGACTGTGTGTTAGATGCCCTTTCATATGAGTAAGGTGAGCATTTTTCCGGTTGGAGATTGCCCCTTCATATTGAGCTATATGCTAGATACTGAATTCAGTATTCATGTGTTTAAGTGCAAAAAAAGGGCCTAATGTAGAATTTCCGAGCCATAAGTCATGAATCAAGAAAATAATGATGGGATATGATTTTCTCCCATAGCTAATGTTTACGAAAGAGCTTATGTTTAAAATGTTGCTGTGCTTTTATGCATGCCAGTTTATGTTTAAAATGCTTTTAAGTGCGTTTTAAAAGATCAGTATTGTTATCTCAGTTTTCCAGCTTCCAGTTCCAGCTTATTCGTTTGATGATTTTCTCCCATAGCTAATGTTTACGAAAGAGCTTATGTTTAAAATGTTGCTGTGCTTTTATGCATGCCAGTTTATGTTTAAAATGCTTTTAAGTGCGTTTTAAAAGATCAGTATTGTTATCTCAGTTTTCCAGCTTCCAGTTCCAGCTTATTCGTTTGTTCGGTTTTGGAACATATCTGTTTGCAGCTTTCAGCTTTCAATTAAAGTTATTTTGTGCCTGTGCCGTATGCCTTTGTTATTACCAGATCTACTTGTTGAGCCCTTAGGCTCACTAGCTTTCTTGGGTACAGGTATAGCTGTTCAGGGCAAGCTGGATGATGAGAGCTGATGCAGATTTGGGGAGTTGTTTATCGTGGACCTAGTGTTTCCTTGCGGTTGCAGACCGTGATTTTGTGAATGAATTTGTATCAGTCTAATTTCCCCTTTTCGATTGTATTTAGACTGATTTTCAGTTATCTATTTTAATAATTCCTTTGACATTTCGTAGTCCAGTTCATTCCTTTCTGAATTGATTCACCAGAAATCTGTTTGACACACATATTATCATAACTGAATCTCATGTCTTGTATCGGCATGTCTTTGTGCTGGTTATCTCTTTGGAACAGTCCCTAAAAAAAAATACTTGCACACTTTTTTTCCGTGCGGTATTTTATGAAATAGTGGACTAGGGTGCCAAAACTTGGTATCAGAGCAATGGTTCTTGAGATAAACACTTGCCTCCAGTCTGGGACAGTTCTCGTCAGCCGCTTTCTCCAGTTTGTAAGTTTTATGTTCAGCTGTTTAGAGTAAAAATTTAATCTAAACGTTCCCAGAATACTTTCTTGTTGTATGTGGTGGATTTGGGCTTAAGTTCAGACTACAGGTATGTCAGGAGATGCAGACTCAGGTGACAATAGTCGTATCTTGGCCAGGATTGCCCAACTGTTGGAGTTCCTAGTAGAGCAATCGAGTTGGAGGAGTGAGCCATGTTCGGGTCAAGGATCTAGTCAGGAGAATCCTTAGAAGGAGTCTAGGTGCAAGCGGAAACGTCAGGTTTCGCTTATTAAGAAGCAGAAGTCCCGAGACCAGTTGCCCCAGCCAAGCAACCCAACTCCTAGGATGAACACCAAACCGATTTGCCCAAGCTGTCGCAAGAATCATTATGGTCAGTGTAGAGCCCGAAGCTAAAGCAGCCCAAAACTGGCAAGGAGAGCGTTATGGCATCTGATCAGGAGACTTCGGTTACCATAGAAATTCCGGGTAAGATTAGAATTGTATTATGCCTTTTAATTCTTTTCTAGACTAGAGAGTAACCAATTAGCAAGTCAGGATCTTTTGGTTAAAGAACCCCCCTTTCAACTTAAGCACTTTTCAGCAAGTATTGGGATGATGTACCCTAAGAATTAGAAAGCGTTTGAGTTAGCTTAAGGCCATATGATAGATTTCATAAGAAAGACCTTCTGGTAGTCCAATAAGTGTAATTTCTGGTTGAGGTAAATTTCTGGCAAGGCCCCATAAATCCTTTGGCAGTTTAGAAGTTAACTCAGAATAGTTCAGAGCTGGCCGTGCCCGAGAGCGTTGTTGAGGTCAATAGTCCTTAAGAATTTTTAATTTCGATATTGTCGATTCAGGAGAGGTAGATCCATAGCAGCAGACCAACTAACGTCCTTGACTAAGAAGTGTAAGTACTAGTAGATCTCTGATTGTTAACTGGGCTTTGGGATCTGAGCTAGTGTTAGTGATAAGAAGCGTAAGCTGAGGCAGACATGTTTAATCCCTACCCTAAGCTATTTTTGTAAGCAAATTTCGAGGATGAAATTTATTTAAGGAGGGTAGATTGTAACGCCCCAAAAATCCGTAAGTCCACATATTATTCATTTTCTTTCCCAAAGGGGTTAGATTGCTATTGTTCAGCATCTTTAGCACTTCAATTTGCATCTGTGCTGATTTTGAGTTTCGATTTAGAATGCGGTTCACGGAGTATTCCGGAAGGGATTAACCCGAGCACGATTCGAGTTTTTTTTAAAAAAGGGAATAGTTAATTCAAAGTGATAATTTAAATTGTTCTTTTTAAAGAAAATGTTTAAAATTAAAATATCTCTCTTAAAATAAAAAGAAATGGGCGACAGCTTTTCAAAACAAATGATTTCAAACACCATCATTTCTTTACTGTGTACGTCCTTTCGCCCATACTTCAATAATTGAGCTCTTTTAAATGGGTAAAAACCCTCAGCATTGATTAGCTAGAAAACGTAACTTTCTCTGCAAATTTTCTAATAAGCTTCAAAGTGCTCGTGGGAAGTTCCAACCAGGGTGTCTGTTTACGCCGTTGTTCGTCTTCCAGGCAAGCTAGTTCTGTTATTTGACGTGCCAATGATAGCATAATATTGTTCCTTCCAGTTGAATGCTTTCCTGTGTAGTTATGGTTTTCGTTTAACTGAGCTTGTTTCTTTTCAAAAAGGTTTTTGTAAAATTATGGGTTCGCAGATAGTGCTCTGTTCTTTTAAAATGGCAGAAAGTTCAGTTTTTAGAGATATTTGAGTTTACAGAGCTGTTGTTGTTTCTTTCAAAACTACTGGGATGTACAGAGTTCGGGGAAGAAATCCAAGAGAAGTTCTTGTTTTCCTAAAGTACTGTGAAGACCTGGACATTGAGTTTAAATGGATAAGCGACGCTGGTTCGATCGGGAGCAAGTCTTGATTTGATAAACGAAGCTAGTTTGTTTAGAATCTGTCCGAGTCGAAGCAGAGTTTCGTGATTTTTCCCGACAGATCTGTTAACAGTAACTTTCTGTTCGATTTTCCTGAGAGGTATCTGTTGACAGCAACCTACTGTTCATTTCCCAGAGATATCTGTTGACAGTTTTGTTGTTTTTCCCCGAGAGATATCTGTTGACAGTTTTGTTCGTGTTTCCCCGAGAGACATCTGTTGATAGTTTTGTTCGTGTTTCCCCGAGAGATATCTGTTGACAGTTTTGTTCGTGTTTTACCCGAGATATCTATTGATAGTTTTGTTCATATTTCCCCAAGAGATATCTGTTGACAGTTTTGTTCGTGTTTTCCCAGAGATATCTGTTGACAGTTTTGTTCGTGTTTTCCCAGAGATATCTGTTTACAGTTTTGTTCGTATTTCCCCAAGAGATATCTGTTGACAGTTTTGTTCGTGTTTTCCCAGAGATATCTATTGACAGTTTTGTTCGTGTTTTTCGAGAGATATCTGTTGACAGTTTTGTTCGTGTTTTCCCAGAGATATCTATTGACAGTTTTGTTCGTGTTTTTCGAGAGATATCTGTTGACAGTTTTGTTCGTGTTTTCCCAGAGATATCTATTGACAGTTTTGTTCGTGTTTTTCGAGAGATATCTGTTGACAGTTTTGTTCGTGTTTTCCCAGAGATATCTATTGACAGTTTTGTTCGTGTTTTTCGAGAGATATCTGTTGACAGTTTTGTTCGTGTTTCCCCGAGAGATATCTGTTGACAGTTTTGTTC
>KV011266.1:17932-32763 GCA_001598015.1 Dorcoceras hygrometricum
TCTAGCAACATCGCCTCATGATCCCCTAGGTATCACTGATAGTGCCTGCAAGAACTAGTTGGTCGTGGTTAGCGTACAGTATGGTCCTTTCAATCCATATATATCCCGATCAGATCAACGATCATTGGTAAATCGAGAGTCGCTAGAGATCCGATAGCTATGCATACATCTTGGGATCGAATAGTGACATCGCGAGTGTAACTAGGTAAACACATTTACCTAAAACACTTCTAGTACTCTGGCCAGAGATTTATACACTATTATCCCCTCAGATAGCATAGGATATCCACGCATGTCTGCGAGCGGTGAATCCTCGACAACGATGCATCGACTCCTACATGCATCGGGGTCTCACCCAATACCGACGCCTTATGACCCCAAGTGAGTGGGCAAACGGGTCAAAGTGAGATGCCTATCATGTAGAGTTTCAATGACGTTTCGAGTCATGAGGACTAATCAGTACAACCAAGACCTCGGACTTATCCACTCGACAAATGGTAACCACTTGGAAAGTCCGAAGGAGGGTAGTTCGATAGATCACCAGGTCACTATCTATCTGCATGCTCAGAACATCACAATGTTCCCTACCAATGAAACATGGCACTTCGCATCACAGATACTAGTCTCGAGCTCGGGCGGCCTTATCCTCATTTTGACGGCCCAATCGACTAGGAACATGTTCAGAATACACAGTGACTATTAGATGTGTTTCATGATAGCCGTCATACCCACTATCACATCTAACATACACTTTAGTGTATTCTAGGTCTTTACTCAACGCAATTGTTAATCATTATACACACAATGAAAGTAAAGAATGCCATATAAAGAAATGCGAATATCATATATAAAGATTGTCATATACAAGAGTCTATAAACCCACACGCCACAAGTTGGCTAGTTGGGCATCTACTCTAACACAGACCCGATCCCGCAACCAGCAGCTGCGAGAACTCCTAGACTCTACCAGCCCTCGGCTGTTCACTCAATCACTTGTTTTAACGCCTATGTGAGAAAGGCTACAAACACAGAGTTTAACGTCGTCGTGCTTGGACGGGATCTGATATGCATTGAGTTTGAGATTCATTCACTATACAATGAATGTGAATGAATCTCTGTGTGTGTGAGATTTACAGTGTAAGCACAACTCTCGAATGAATGAATCTCACACACTAGGGAACTGCTCTACAAAAGCTAATTAGAACTCAGCAGTCGACATCGTTGTAAGCTCCTCTCTAATGGTGGTCGACTGCTTCGTTTTTCTTTGTTCTTACCTCTGTTTTTGCACTAAGCTTTGTTCCTTATGGATTGATCGCCTGTCTTCTTCAAAATCTTTGTATATAAATCTTCTCTCCAAATATGGCCGTTAGACAGTAGATTCAAATCCCTTCTGCGCTTCTCAAGGCCAATTTGTCTTCTTTCCAAATGTGTGCAACCATCCTCTGTATATTGTACTATTTTCAGAATAGTACAAATCTTTGTTCCCTTGATTTAAGGCATTTTGCACGACTCAATCTCAGCCATTGATTCTATCCATCTTGAGCGTTGATTGCATTCCAACAGCTGAATGTGCTCCAATAATTTTTCAACAATGTAGCTTGCGACTGGATTAATCTTCTGCTGACATCTTAATCACAACAGCTGATTTCTTCTGTCTTTGCGCTACTGCTGAATTCATCGTTGCGTCTGGATCACTGTAGCTACCTGTGCACTGTAAGTACCTGCTGGTTTTATCATCGCAAAACCATCTGCTGAATCTTAGCGCGAAGGCAAAACGCTGTCGTATCTATTTATCCAAACGACATCGTTTTGCTATCGCTAACTTTAAGTACCATCTACTGGTTGTACTGTAGCTCACTGCTGATTGTGATGACGTCATCTTTGCTGCTCATAGCTTCCTCCAGTAGACATGCTGACGTCATAGTTGCTGATTATAGCTTCCTCTAGTAGACATGCTGACGTCATAGTTGCTGATTATAGCTTCCTCTAGTAGACATGCTGACGTCATAGTTGCTGATTATAGCTTCCTCTAGTAGACATGCTGACGTCATAGTTGCTGATTATAGCTTCCTCTAGTAGACATGCTGACGTCATAGTTGCTGATTCTCGATTTCTTCCAATCAGCAATGCTGACGTCATCATCGCTGATACCAACTCTTCTTAACAAAAAAAATTCTGACGTCATGGTTGCTGATTCTCGATTCCTTCAATAGCAACGCTGAAGTCATCATTGCTGAAAACTGCTGCATGTTACTGTTAACGTTGCTTCTCTTTACGCGACACAACTAACAGCAAGTACAGCTGTTCCACGTAAGCCTATCTGTCCACGCTGGGCTCCACGTAAGCAAAGCTGTTCATTCATGACGCCACGTAAGCATTGCTGTCCACATAAGCAAAGCTGATAAACTTCTTTTCTTCATCAGCAGCCTCAACTACTTTGTAGCGTTCCAACTGTTATCAGATTTCTCCTCTTATCATCTGCACACTACGTAGAAACATTAGAACCACAATAACAGGTTTTGTATAATTCAAAACTTAATCAGGATCTGTTTACACAGATCCATCAATCTCTCCCTTTTTTATTTACACAAAACCTTAAACAATAAATGCATGATCTAACAATTCTCTCCCTTTTTGTGGGAATCAAAAAGAGGTCGAAAGCTTGTTTCCCGAAATTTAAAACAAAACTCTCCCTACACTGTCACAACAAAAACAACGTGACATCAGGAATATTAAATTTTTGAAATTAAAAACAGATTTGTGGGAAGAACCAAATGCATGAACGATATAATTTTGAAAGAGCTGAAAGTGTGCTTCTGCTATAGCTTATAATATGCAGACGAGAGATTAATAAAAACTCTCCCTATCTTTTATACTATAAGCTCAAATCAATTAAAACAAATTGAAGCACCAGCTGAAATTCCGCATAACAGAAAGTTTGAAAACTATCAGAGCATTTTAAAGATTGTTTCAAATAAACATGTGCTACTGAGTCACTCACATATGAAGAACCAGACAGAAAATGTGACAGATAAAAGTTTAGATTTTCATATCTCCTATTTCGTCCCATGTGCTTGTCACCGAGTGCCTCACTCCAGGTGAACTTATAGCACAATCGAAATAAGATCTTGGCATCCACACGGATCTCGCGCATTCCGTGACAGTTCATCAAGAGAAAACCAGTTCTATATTAAAACAAATCATTTTCATCTGGCCTTCATAAAATAAGCTTCTCAAAAACAGTTAAAACATTTTAAAAGCATAGCACATGCGTTTTAAAATAAGTGCTCGTCCAAGAACAACCTGCTCTGATACCACTTGTTAGGTCCAAAAATCAGGAACAAATTGTTAGAAAGCACTACTGTTAAACACATTTGAAATTTTGCGCTACCAATGGAGGTGCAATACCTCTGGTTCTTGAACATTAAAAAACAGAGCACCAGAGACAGATATGGTATGAATTAAAATCATGAGGAAAACACCAGAACTGAATCATAATATTTTAAAACAACTTTGCGCAAACAGATTTCTGTAAAACCAGCATGTGAAATCTGTTTGCTATGTGCAAGTGTGATTTCTGTTATGCGTGCTAAATTAAATGCAAGTGCTGAATGAATAACATAATACAATACACAATCGATTTGTTTATGGAAGTTCGGACTTCAATGTTCTACGTCTCCCCTTCTTCATCCTCAGAAGGTTCCACTTGAAGATTTGATCTATACATCGTGTACAGACCCGATCCTGCAACCAGCAGCTGCGAGAACTCCTAGACTCTACCAGCCCTCGGCTGTTCACTCAATCACTTGTTTAACGCCTATGTGAGAAAGGCTACAAACACAGAGTTTAACGTCGTCGTGCTTGGACGGGATCTGAATTTGCATTTGGGTTTTGAGATTCATTCACTATACAATGAATGTGAATGAATCTCTGTGTGTGTGAGATTTTCTTCAAAATCTTCGTATATAAAGCTTCTCTCCAAATATGGCCGTTAGACAGTAGATTCAAATCCCTTCTGCGCTTGTCAAGTCCAATTTGTATTCTTTCCAAATGTGTGAAACCATCCTCTGTATATTGTACTATTTCCAGAATAGTACAAATCTTGTTCCCTTGATTTAAGGCATTTTTGACGACTCAATCTCAGCCATTGATTCTTTCCATCTTGAGCGTTGATTGCGCCCCAACAGTTGAAAGCTTGCAACAGCTGAATGTGCTCCAATACTTTGTTCAACACTGTAGCTTGCGACTGGATTAATCTTCTGCTGACATCTTAATTGCAACAGCTGATTTCTTTTGTCTTTGCGCTACTGCTGAATTCATCGTTGCGTCTGGATCACTGTAGCTACCTGCTGGTTTTCCTTAGAAAAAGTACCTGCTGGTTTTATCATCGCAAAACCATCTGCTGAATCTTAGCGCAAAGGCAAAACGCTGTCGTATCTATTGCTCCAAACGACATCGTTTTGCTATCGCCAATTTCAAGTACCACCGACTGGTTCTACTGTAGCTCACTGCTGATTGTGATGACATCACTGCTGACGTCATAATCGCTGATCCAGCTCTTGCGCTTCCTGTTAACTGCTGATTGTGATGACATCACTGTTGATGTCATCATTACTGTTCGATCTTTATCAACAACCTCTCTTCTTTGTATTTGATCACTGTAGCTTCCTGCTGAATGAACTGTAGCTTGCTGCTGACGTCATCGTTGCTGTTCATAGCTTCCTCCAGTAGACATGCTGACGTCATAGTTGCTGATTATAGCTTCCTCCAGTAGACATGCTGACGTCATATTTGCTGATTCTCGATTTCTTCCAATCAGCAATGCTGACGTCATCATCGCTGATTCCAGCTCTTCTTAACAATAAAAATGCTGACGTCATGGTTGCTAGTTCTCGATTCCTTCAATAGCAACGCTGACGTCATCATTGCTGAAAACTGCTGCATGTTACTGTTAACGTTGCTTCTCTTTACGTGACACAACTAACAGCAAGTACAGTTGTTCCACGTAAGCCTATCTGTCCATGCTGGGCTCCACGTAAGCAAAGCTGTTCATTCATGACCCCAGGTAAGAATTGTTGTCCATGTAAGCAAAGCTGATAAACTTGTTTTCTTCATCATCAGCCTCAACTACTTTGTAGCATTCCAACTGTTATCAGATTTCTCCTCTTATCATCTGCACACTACGTAGAAACATTAGAACCACAATAACAGGTTTTGTGTAATTCAAAACTTAATTAGGATCTGTTTACACAGATCCATCACTTCTCGTTCTCTCCATAAGCTGCAAGAAAGCCAAAATCCAGCGAATGATAGAACTGGTTTGGGTTTCAATAGTAGTGACAGCAGTGAAGGAGAAACGAGTACTCAATCACAGCTGGCACATGACATGTTCAATAAGATGAGCTTTTTCAAGGCCAACGTGGTATATGATTCATGTGAGTCGATGACATATAATGACCAGACCCCTCAGAAGTTTAACCATAAAGTAAAAGCTGGTATCGGCTTTCAAAAACCTGAGAACTCCAAGCCAAGCTGGATAAAGAACAAACTGGACAAAGACAAAGCAAAAGCTGGTCGAAAGTCATTTTTTTTAACCAGTCATGGCATAGTTCAAAGAAGGTAAAATCTGGTTGGAAAAAGGTTCAGCAGAAAAGAGATCTAAGTGGTCAGAGTATGAAATCAAAGTTCAACAGATCTCACAGTACTTATGCACAGACTCTTATGGACTATCATACTGGGAAAGCTGTCAAAGTAATTCAAGTATGGGTCCCGAAAGAGGTAATCCTATCTGGACCCAAGTAAAATTGGGTACCAAAAGCTGGTTTTATTATTGCAGGATAACAGGTACGAACCAGCTGATGTATCAAATTTGTGGTACCTGGATAGCGGCTGTGCGCGACACATGACAGGAAACCAAAAGCTGCTATCAGATTTCATTCCACACAAAGGCGCAAAGATAGTCTTTGGTGATAACGCATACGGTAACACTGTGGGTAAGGGTAAACTTATCCACGGTAACATCTCTATCTCAGACGTCCTAGTTGTTGATAACCTTCGTTATAACTTGATTAGCATTAGTCAGCTGTGTGACAAAGGTTACATAGTCCAGTTTCAACAACACACTTGCACGGTTCAGATCATCTAGCATTCAAAATACTTGCTAAACTGAGTCAACATGATATGGTTTCTGGTCTGCCAAAAATCAGTTTTTCTAAGGATAAGATCTGTGCAGCCTGTCAGCTGGGTAAGAAAATTAAATCTACTTTCAAAAATAAAGGCGGAAAACGTTCTTCCCTTTGCCTTGAGCTCTTGCATATGGATCTCTTTGGTCCTATTTTCGTAACGAGCTTAGGGGGAACGAATTACACCCTTGCAGTTGTTGATGATTTTACAAAATATACTTGGGTGTTGTTTTTAAAAGCAAAATCTGAAACCGCCGACCAGCTGATACGCCTTTTAAAAAGTTTACAAAATGACAGATCTTGTTCAGTCAACCGGATAAGAAGTGATTGCGGTACCGAGTTTTTAAATTCAAAATTAAATTCTTATCTAGAAGACTTAGGGATAAAGCATGAGCTCTCAGCAGCTAGAACTCCTCAGCAAAACGGGTTAACTGAAAGGAGAAACCGCACTTTAAAAGAAGCTACTAGATCTATGATTGCTTATTCTGGTGTTTCTCAAAAATTTTGGGCAGAAGCAGTTAACACAGCATGTTATACTCAAAACAAATCGATGATTAATAGGATGCACGATAAAACCCCATATGAGATCTGGCATAGCAAGAAACCTGATATCTCTTACTTCAGGGTGTTTGGGTGTAGATGTTTCATTCATAATAATGGCAAGAAGCATCTAACAGCCTTTGAACCTAAATCTGATGCAAGTATCTTCTTAGGTTATTCAGCTGTGAGCAAAGCGTATCGTGTTTTCAACAACCAAAGCTTGACAGTTGAGGAATCAGCACATGTTGTGTTCGATGAAACCAGTTTCAAATCAAATTCAGCTGCAAGCCTACATGATTTGTGTTCACGTCTGGAGTCAACAAGTCTTGAAGAATCAGACGACGACGTGCCACAAAGATATTCAGCTGAAGAACAACCAGCAGTGGAAACACCAAACATTAATGCACAACAAGATCTGACAGGTAACCCAGTGGTCATTGATTTAACTAACAATGATTCTATACAGGGTCAGATCTTCCCAAGTGTACCAGCTGCTGGAGGTGTAGCGACAAATGTTCAACCAGACGATGATCAATCAGATGTTGCTCCAATAGACGTTGATAAACCAGATGTTGCACAAGCAGTCGCAAGCATTTCTCCATTGGTTTCAAGATCAACGCCTGAAGCACCAGCTGCTAGCACAAATTATCAATTGGTATCTTCACCAGCAGCTGGACAACAAGGCGTGAGCACATCATATCATTCGGTATTAAGACCAACGTCTGGACAACCAGTCGCAAGTGATCAGCTGGTATCCAGACCATCAACTGAAACAAGAGCTGATCCTAGCTCACATCTGGAACAACGATCACAACAGCTGGAAGCAGACGCACAAGCCAACAATGCTCAACATCAATTGGCGTCAGCTGATCCAGCAGTTGCAAACCAGCCAACGACACAGGGGGAAGAAGGATCAAATCCAATTGGACTTGATCTCCGGTGGAATAAAAATCATCCACCCGAGCAAGTTATAGGTAATTTCGAATCTCATGTTCGCACACGATGCCAGCTAATGCATGATCATTTTGATTCTGCTTTCATCTCGCATATAGAGCCTAAGCAGATAGATGAGGATCAAATCCAATTGGACTTGATCTCCGGTGGAATAAAAATCATCCACCCGAGCAAGTTATAGGTAATTTCGAATCTCATGTTCGCACACGATGCCAGCTAATGCATGATCATTTTGATTCTGCTTTCATCTCGCATATAGAGCCTAAGCAGATAGATGAGGCCTTAGCTGACCCCAGCTGGATAGAAGCAATGCAAGAAGAACTTAATCAGTTTAAACGTAACAATGTTTGACACTTGTACCTAGACCGTATAACCATTCAGTCATAGGAACTCGATGGGTCTTTAGGAATAAACTGAATGAAGATTGCATAGTTACTAGAAACAAAGCTAGGCTGGTAGCGCAAGGATTTAGACAGATGGAAGGTATAGATTTTGATGAGACCTTCGCACCAGTAACTAGATTAGAAGCCATCCGCATGTTTCTTGCATATGCTGCATTTAAAGACTTCAAAGTCTTTCAGATGGATGTTAAGAGTGCCTTTCTTAATGGCGTCTTAACAGAGGAAATGTATGTTGCACAACCTCCTGGCTTCGTAAATCATACACATCCAGATTTTGTTTACAAATTGGATAAAGCTCTATATGGGTTGAAGCAAGCACCCAGAGCTTGGTATGACACACTATCTAAGTTCTTAATTGAGCATGATTTCACAATAGGCCCAGTTGATAAGATACTATTTAAATTCGTGAAAGCTTATCATGTTTTATTAGTTCAGATTTATGTTGACGATATTATTTTTGGGTCAACTAACCCCAAATTGTGCCAGAAGTTTTCCAAGTTGATGCAGGACAAATTTGAGATGAGTATGATGGGGGAGCTGACGTTCTTTCTGGGTTTACAAGTTAGACAGCTGGAGAATGGTATATTCATTAACCAATCGAAATATACGAAAGAACTGCTGAAGAAATTTGGCATGGACAATTGCTCAGCAGCTGCTACCCCTATGAGCTCTTCAATCAAACTGGATAAAGATGAAGCTGGTACTGCCATTGAGGTATCTCTTTATCGTGGTATTATAGGCTCTTTGTTATACTTAACTGCTAGCAGACCAGACATCATGTTTGCTATATGTATGTGTGCTAGATTCCAAGCAGAGCCAAAGCAATCGCATTACATAGCTGTAAAGAGAATATTGAAATATCTTAAGGGTACTTCCAACGTGGTTCTTTGGTATCCCAAAGACTCAGGCTTTCAACTAATTGGTTACAGTGATGCAGATTACGCAGGATGCATGATTGATCGTATAAGCACAAGTGGGACTTGTCAATTTTTAGGAGATCGACTGATTTCCTGGTTTAGTAAGAAGCAGACGTCCATCGCAACGTCAACAGCTGAAGCGGAGTATCTTGCAGCTGGTAGCTGCTATGCTCAAATCCTCCGGATACAACATCAGCTGAAGGACTATGGAGTCGATGCTTCTGAAGCGCCTATTCTCTGTGACAACACTAGTGCAATCGCGATCACCCAAAATCCAGTACTGCATTCAAGAACAAAGCACATCGACATCAGGAATCATTTTATAAGTGACCACGTGCTAAAGAAAGACGTCCGGCTGGAGTATGTGTCGACTGAGCAGCAAGTAGCTGAAATCTTCACAAAGCCTCTACCAGACGCTAAGTTTTCTTATTTTAGAAACATATTTGGTCTCCTTGAATTGCCTTGATTGTCTGTGAGCTAACACATTTTTACAGGTTGTCAGCTGTCGCTTGAATCAGCTGTAAAGTCTTTTGTTCAGGGGGAACACTAAGATTTTCAGCTGAGGCAAGTTTCTCGTGTTGGAAGAATATCAGTCGTAGGGGGAACCAGGAGCTGAATTGTTAAGCGCGACGTCAGCTGAATATGTTACATTTGGACACACTCAGATGTTACATATACACAGCTGATGCTTATTTGTGATCAGCTCCTGCCACCCTCCACGATAAATTAAAATCAGCAGTGATGTTATTACAATCGCTGTACCAGCTGTGGCGTTATCAAATTTGGCGCGAGTTTTTTATTTTTTATTTATATTGTACGATTAAAATATTTTGAAAACTTTTACACAGTACGTATCAAATATTTTGAAAATCTTTTCAAAATAATTCCAAAATTGTACCCGCCATCGGATGCTTGACACGTGTTGTCAACATGCGAAACGTCACATCTACATCCTCTCTCTCTTGAACCTTTTTGCATTCCTTGTTTAATTACGGCGCTTCCATTTCTAGTTTACACTTACCTTGCAAACTTTGCTCTCTGGTATTATCGTATTCTCTTGTGTTTCTCTTGCACCTATTTTTCAGCAAATCTCTCGCAATCTTTTGACTATTGACAATGCCATCTTCGTACTACACCAACACTCTTCATGTCATCTTTGAATCTATTTTGGCCATGGACGACCCAGGTATGGTGTCTATGTTTCAAGCCCTAATGGCATCTGGCCTAGAGGGATTTTTGAGTTGTCCCGCAGTAATCTATGAAGCTGCTTTGGTCGATTTCTTTGAGAATGCTTCAGTTCGGGATGGTATGGTTGTCAGTATAGTGCATGGGGTTACAGTGGAGATTTTCGAATAGTTGTTTGCTGAGACGTTTGAACTTCCGCTACAAGGTTTGTCAGAGTTATCTGAGATTCCCAAGGATCTATTATTTGATACGAGGAGCATCGTTTCCTTGTCTGGTGAGCCAGTAAGCATGTCTGGGAAGAAGAAGGAAATTAAGTTTGAGTACCATCTTCTCTGCGATATTCTGGCGAAGACGATATAGGTAAAGGCAGGGTCCTTTGACGCACTCACCATGGAAAAATTTATGATGTTGACTGCGATTATTTGTGAAGTGAAGATAAAATGGAACAGGGTATTGTTCAACATCTTGAAGGATATGGCGACTGCGGGGTCAAGGCAAGCAAAAGGCTATGCCATTCAAATTAGCTTGATGCTGGAAAATGTTCCAAACCTGGAACTGGGAGAATCTTCGGAGTTTCCCTCTTCAAAGATTTTAACAGACAAGACAGTTCATCGCTACATTGTTCTGAATGAGAAAGCTGGTGCAGAAGGAGCTGCTGATGCACCACAGATAAAGAAGGCACCCAATAAACAGGCTGCATCCAAGAAAAGACCAGCTGCTGCTGCTGTTGGAGAGCCAGTCCTGAAGAAGAAGAGGACAATGAAGAAGAAATCTGGCTCTTCACAAGAAAAATTGGAGATAGTGGCAGTTGCACAGGAAGCGGTTCCTATTCAAATCATTGAGCCAATTTCTGCTTGCACCAGTCGTAGGGCCTAGCGTGGAGGAACAAAGTGAAGCTACATCAGCTGTCCCTGATGATGAAGATATATCTGCTGAAAGGAAACCAGCTGTTGAGGTTGCTGCTGCGACTGGTGAACAAGAACCAGCCGTTGATCATATGGATGAACAGATGGCACAACCAACAGCTGATGTGGAGACAATTTTTGAAGAGTTTGATGAACCAGCAGTAGAGGGTACTGCTGAGGAGATAAGACTCCCATCTACTGATGATGATGTGGATGACATCATTGAGAAAGTGTTGGCTGAAACCGCTCATATTGAAGCTGATGAGAAAGATCATGGAGTTGGTACGTCTGATGTTGGAGATCAACCAGCCGGGACAGCTGATGATTCGGTACCTTGGTTTGATCTTCCATATGAAGTGCTGATTGCTCATGACTCTGAGCGATTATTTGAAACGGCCAGTGACACGGAAGATGAGGAGATGGAAATAATTCATATTGGAGACCAGCAGTTACAGACTGTTGATTCGGCTGATTACTTTGTGGAAAAGCCGGTGGAGGAAACAGAGACAGAGGCTGATGAATACCTTGGTTTAATCTTACATATGAAGTGCTGATTGCTCGTGATTCTGAGCGAGTCTTTGAAACGGCCAGTGACATGGAAGATGAGGAGATGGAAACAATTGATGTTGGGGACCAGCAGTTACAGAATGTTGATGCGGCTGTCAGCAGGGCAGATGCTGCAGCTGATTATTTTGTGGAAGAGCCGGTGGAGGAAACAGAGACAGAGGCTAGTGAACTATCAGCAGATGAGGCAAAGTCTATAGAAGATATCTTAATGACAATTCCAGTAGACGTTCCTTTGCCTTCTGCTGGTGTGTAAATAACTAATATTACTTTGGGGAAGGACATCAAAATTCCTGGAGTTGATGAACAAACCTAGTATTTGGCCAGTCTTCCACGGATTCGAGTTGATGACAAAGGGAAGGATCCCCTTATGGATAAAGACCCTGTTAAGGGCAATCCGGTGAAGGAACAAGTTTTGTTGATTCTTTCTGATATTGAGTGCCTTGTACAGTTGCGGGAAAAGATTATAGATGACGTTGACAGATTCTTTAATTCGTTTAGCTTTAAGAAACTAGCCAGTTTGAAAGTGGAAGACATTTCTGCTAAGGAGGAACTCGTTTTATCTTGGGGAGAAGCAGAGTCGACAAGAGTAGCCCTCAACAGGAGGATGTATATTTTAACCAAGTACAGAGAACTGTTGATCAGAAAATTCATGGAGGCCAGGAAAATAAATTTTGCCCCCGGAGATGGTTCGTCTGCCGTTGACCTAAAAGTTTTGGATAGGTTATCAGATATTCATTCATTTGTGTTGGAAGAATTGAAAGAACAGACGAAAGCACACGGTCTTATGTGGAAGAAGACGTGTTTCTCGAAGATTTTTGAAGGGCGCCCACGTGATCGCGGTGCAGTAATAGCCAGAACCAACACCAGCACTCCATCTAAGTGCTGGATTAGAACTATGATACGTGTTGATGGAGTTTGGGTTTTTGAACCATGCGGCGATCACTGGGTGAAGATCCCTAAGCCGATTGTACATAATGAAGTTCCGCGGAAACTGTCTTATGAAGACACTCTTCCAGCAGTTAGTACATTTTTCAAGTTGTTGAAAAGAGATGGGCGGATGTGTGTTTGGCGGTTTGTGAATTCTCTATTTCTGGGAAATTGCTTCCAGTAGGTTCAATTAAATTCTGTCGATCTCTTGAGATTGTTGAGCCAGTTTCTTGTTTTGTCTCTCGACAGCCGACTATTCTTTCTCTCAGATTATCTCAGTTTTGCACAGTTTTTGTTCAGAGCAGCTTATTCAATGGGTTAAGTATCGCAGACATTCGTAGTTTTGTTTCGTCTATTGTTTTTTATAGGACAACGTTGCGAGATGTACAGAGATCTTCTGTTTCAGTAGCCAGTCAAAATGTACAGTTAACATTCAGTTCAGTTGTTGAGGAGGATGATAACCAGATGGACATCGATCAGCGATTAGCCTCTCCAACCACCATAGCTGATTCTTCCATGAAGTTTACTGACAATGACATTCTTTTGGGAGATGCTGCAACTTCTAATCAGCCTTTTCTACATACTGTCTCTAATCTTTCAACTTATCTTGATGATTTCAGAACCCTTTTATGGCAGCGCCTTGATGCTCAGTCAGAGGATATCAGGAATATTGGTGATTCTCACAACGATGTATTATCCAGGCTGAACACACTTGACAAGGGCCTTCGGGACGCTCTGCTACAACAAGGAGAAGACCTTCGAAAGTTGATTCAAAATTTTGACAAGATGGCCGCACTCGATGAT
This sequence comes from Dorcoceras hygrometricum, assembly GCA_001598015.1. Classification (NCBI taxonomy): domain Eukaryota; kingdom Viridiplantae; phylum Streptophyta; class Magnoliopsida; order Lamiales; family Gesneriaceae; genus Dorcoceras; species Dorcoceras hygrometricum. Next base: position 31,315 of record KV011266.1, read on the forward strand.
GTCCAGACCCTTCGTTTCAATGATTTTAGGAAAGGTTTTATGGCTCACAGTGCTGCTGTCACTGCTGATTCGATGGATTTTCGAAAGGAATTTAGAGCACTTAATGCCAAAGTAACATCTTTGGATGAGCAGGTGGCCGCTACTCGCAATGATTTATTAGAATTTCGTGCTCAGGCGTAGGAAACCCTCAATCACATCACCGACCAACTGAGCGAACTTATTGCTTATATCAATCGTGGTGGTAATGAAAAAAAAGGGGAAGTGAGTAGCAGCCGCCCTCAACCACTTCCTGATGATAAAAACAGAGGCAGTGGCAATACAGGTGGTGATAATGTTCGTACAACAGATATTGTCGACAGATTTAGTGGTAGTATGAGTAGAGAAGGTCAAAACAGAGGTAGCAGCGGTGGAAGGAGCAGTTCTGGCAACAGAAGTGGATCTTCCAAGTGAAGATAGTGGAGGGCCATTCATGAGATCTTTTGAGGATTGGCTAGGATAGAATGGTTGTTGATCTTTTGTACAAATCTTATGTACAGTTCTTCAGTAATGGAAGTTTGAATTTCAGCAGTCCTTGTGCAATTTATTTTTGCCTATTCATATATCTCGGCTGCTAAGTTTTGTCATCACCAAAAAAGGGGAAATTGTTAGGATAAAAATTTATTAAGTTTTGGTGATAACAAAATAATATAAGTGCTGAAGTTAAGCTAAATCTGGACATACGGACGATGATATCAACTACGTATTTGGATCATAGCATATTTCAGTCGACAGGCTGATTTTCAGCTGATGGTTGTTAAGTGGAAGTATTCAGATGTTGCGTTGAGATTTTCAGATGCTAGATATCATATGTTGATATTCGGGATTATTTCAGAGTTTGAATTATTACCGGTTATCATTTTCTGGTACTGGATCAGTCGTTGGATTTCTACGTTACCATTTGGTATTCTTTCAGCCGTTGGGATAAATTCAGCCGTTGGTTGGTAATCAGCAGATGTATTAGTTTCAGACGCAAGTTGTTGATTGTTAGCGTATTTCGTTGAAGATTGCAAAAACGACAGCGTTTGAATAAGTTGAAATGACAGCGTATTGGATTAGCGCTAGGATTCAGCCGATGGGTTTTGCATATAATCATCTACTGGTATATCAGCCGTTGGTATTTTAGCTGTTGGAAAAATCAGGTGATGAAGTGTTCAGGCGTTTTAACCAGCTGTTACGTCATATTCATCAATATACATAAAGGGAGATATTTCAAGCGATCAGCTGGTGCATATTTTCAGGAGTTGAAGCTATCATCTGGTGCATACTTTCAGATGTTCAAGTCATCAGCTGGTGTACAAACAATGAATTGATTCAAATTCGATCATATACTCAAATTGGAAAAGATCGATGGCCGTAACAGAATCGTACAATTGCCTGGAATTAAGGAGACAAGATCGGTACTATTTTAGA
>KV011267.1:15780-31634 GCA_001598015.1 Dorcoceras hygrometricum
AGTTATATATCATGTCAGCTTTGACAAAGCTCATTTTATTGAACTTGTCATAGGCTGATCGTGATTGAGTACTTGTCTCTCCTTCACTGAACTCACTATTGTTGAATCCCACACCAGTCTTATCACTGGCTTGTTTTTTATATTCGTTCAGTTTGTGAAGAACTCGAGAAGAATGATTCCAGGAGCCCACCAATTGATTCAATGCTTCAATTTCAGCTTTGAGCTCACTGGTCTCATCTTTCAGCATCACGTTCTCAGCTTGTAGCTTACTCAACTCAGTCTTTAAACTATCAACATCCTCTAGCTCATCAGAACTTGATTCAGTTGAACAGTTTTTCAGACTTATGTTTTCATCTTTAGCTTCCTCGAACGAATGAGAAAGCTTCCGGTACTCTTTGACCATGTCATTTAGTGCTATGACAAGGTCATCTCGTGTAAATTCAACATTCGAAAAATCAAATACCTCATCATCGTCTGTTTGGTCAGCCATGAAGCAGTGAACCTCCTCCTGTTCACTATCACTTGAAGATGAGCTGCTGCTGGATGAATCTGAGTCACTATCCGCCCAGCTTTTGGTGCTTTCCTCAGCCACCAACACTTTGCGGTCGTGCTTGCGACTGAATCTTTTGTTGATGCTGGTCTTCATCCTTCTGTCGTTATATCTTTCTTTGAATTTGTCCTTGGATTTGTCCTTGGACCTATCAACAGTTCTTTCATTATCTTCCTCATCACGTCTGTATCGCTCTTCTTTCCTGTATCGATCGTCATCTCTTCTATCATCTCGCTTGTTTCTATCGTCTCTCTTGGGTCTGTTGCAATCAGCAGCGAAATGACCTGGACGATCACAGTTATAGCATTTCAACTCAGTAGATACTTTATCAGATTTGTTGTAATTATTGAAAGAAGTAGAAGAGTTGAAAGATCTTCTCAGGTATTTCCCAAACTTCTTAACGAAGAGGGACATGACATAGTCAGAAAGTTGATCTGCTGATTTGCTTGTGCTTGGAGAGAATGGTTCAGCAGTTGTAGCAGCAAGAGCTTTCGTCGGCTGGGAGGTTGATGGACCAGCTTCTGATCTTGTTTCCAATTCGAACTCATATGCTTTGAGATTTGCAAACAGGTCATGAAGCTCCATTTTGTTCAGGTCCTTGGACTCTCGCATTTCCATAGTCTTTACATCCCATTCCTTTGGCAGTGCCCTCATCACTTTCAGCACCAGTTCACGATTGTTGTATTCTTTGCCAAGACTATTTAGCTCGATCACCACAGCACTGAAACGCTCATCAAACTCCGCCATTGTCTCTCCATCTTTCATTTTGATCGCCTCATACTTCTGCTGGGCCATAGTAAGTTTGTTTTCTTTAGTTTCATCATTGCCCTCACAGATCTGGACAAGCTTTTCCCAGATTTCTTTTGCCGTGGCACAGGTCTTGATTTTGCTGAACATGTTTTTGTCTTTGTCCAGCGTTTTGTATATGATGTCCCTGGCCACGTTGTCCAAGTTTGCTTTCTTCTTGTCATCGTTGGTGTACTCATGTCTGGCTTTCTCAAGAAACTGAGCCTCGCCATTTGATACAGAAAATGCAAGATTGGGCTTCATTATCTTCAATGGCCCATCAGTAATAACATTCCACATTTCATCATCCATGGCAGCAAGATGCGCCTGCATGCGAATCTTCCAGTCATCGTATTCATCTCTGGAGAACAAAGGAATCTTGTTTTGTGAGGTAGACATTAGTATGATGTAAAGCACAAAGATAACTGTTCAATAACTGAGATTGCCTGCTCTGATACCACTTGATGGTCCCAGAAACTAGGATCACTAGTAAATAGGAGTTCAGAAGGGGGGGTTGAATGAACTCCTTCGATTTTTCTATTTCAAAACTCTTTTAAAATAATCTTTTGGATCTCAGTTTTATAGAAACTTCTCAGCCAACAATATATGTGCGGAAAAAGGCCGATTGGTTTGTGAACAGTGAATAACAAGCAACAATAAATAAATGCTGTATGTAAAAGATTGAGTCAAGAATTTGTTTCTGGAAGTTCGGGTAAAAATCTTCTGGTTTCAACAATGAAACTCGATTACAACAAAGTAACCAGAAGATTGACTCGAAGGTATTTCAATGAAGATCAACTGTTAGGTTCTTCGAGTCTTTGAGCTTTTTGAAGATTTCAACAGAGTATAGCTCAAGAAGATAGTTTGACAGCGTGACCGCAATAGATTGATAGCGAAGTGTGTTTTCTTCAACATTGCTGCTGATATATATAGGCTCCGATTGCAACGGTCACAAAAATTCTCCAAAGGAAATGAATCCCGTTTGAATTGCTGCCAAAATCGTACACCGTAATTCCTGCTCCACTACAAGGTAAATTGCTCACTGACAGAGCCAATTTGTCTTCTTTCCATATATGTGCAAGCATGGAGAAACGGCCTCTGTACATTGTACTATTTACCCAAAATAGTACCTAACTTGTCTCCTTAATTCCAGGCAACTGTACAATCCTACGAATCTCTTTCATTTGAGTAAACGATCGTATTTGAATCAATTTAAGCTTGCGCCTGAAATAACTTTGATAACCAGCACTAACTTCATCAACGTTGTCAAAGATACTTCGACTGAAAGAACACTTGAAAGAATTCACCTGCTGATATAAATTTGTTTTTTTCCATCGACTGATTCCTTTAGCGATAAAACTATGTCGTGTCAACTTATTCAAGTGACGCCGTTTTATTATCTTTGTAAAGCACCTGCTGGTTAACGTCATGTAGTGCACCTGCTGGTTGAAGTTCACTGTAGCCATCTGCTGAAATATATTTGTGTTTTTCCATCGACTGATTCCTTTAGCGATAAAACGATGTCGTGTCAACTTATTCAAGTGACGCCGTTTTATTATCTTTGTAAAGCACCTGCTGGTTAACGTCATGTAGTGCACCTGCTGGTTGAAGTTCACTGTAGCCATCTGCTGAAATATATAAACTGTTGAACAACCAACTGTCTGCTGATATACTTTGAAGAAAGCATCTTCTGATTTGTCTAAGCCAATCAATACGCTGTCGCTTCAACTTATCCAAACGATGTCGTTTCGACTTAAACGGAATACACTAAGCAACTGCTGATTCTCTTCAAGAATGTATCTGCTGATTACTCTTATTTTTTCAACTGCTGATATGTAACTGTGCACTCCAACGATGTCGTTCTAACTTATCTAAACGCTGTCGTTTACCAATCCTTACCAAAAACACGCTAATCACTTATATGTGCCTGTTGATTGCTCGTAAGGAATCTATCTGCTGAATATCTTAAACAGTTCATCTGCTGATCGCATACCATCTGCTGATTTCTCTCGAATACCCCAACTGCTGAATAACCACTGCAGATAGATAAAAATACTCCTGTAGAATGCGACAACTGATTGTCCAATAGCATCTTGTCTTATTTTTGTTATCACCAAAACTAATAAATTTTGTCCTAACAGATCCCAGCAGGGAGATGAGAGTGCGGTATTGCCGCTCGCCCTCGCATCCTGGTAAGAGCAGATACAACAAAACAAGGCACGACTACAACAGCTGAAAGGAAAAGACAATGCGTATGCAATGCAACAGCTGAACCAGCACATAAACAACAATGCAATGCGTACACAGCAAACACATAATATCCATGCCAATTCCAAGCCGTAATACAAGCTCAACATCCATACCTCTACTACTGAGCTACAATTACCACACGCAGCTGCCACAACAAAGTCCGAGCAACACAGATCTGTCACCTGCTAAGCCAATACAGGCTACTGCTCAAAGACCGAAACATAAAACAACAGTAGCTGGGAGCTACAACTCCACCAGAACTTATCTACCTTCCTAATACAACGGAAATCTCTAACAAAACTAAAAGGTAGAATTCTCACTTACCCCAACAAACTACCGGCACGGCAGGGACGCTTATGCTAACAAACTACACAAGGGAGATGTCTTAGCGATCCTGCGATCCTCTTCCAGCTCCTCCAAAGCCTTCTAAAAAGGTATAGAACGAAGCGCCTTAGCAGGAGGAGTCCAACAAGATTTGCTATTGGGAAATATTTCTAAGTGTCGGGGAACAATAATAGAGAACAACAGCTAAGTCCCCTATTTAAAAATCACAACTGACTACTGGGAAACAGGTCCACCGACAAACTCAGTTGTCACAACTAATATTCCCAACCAACAGCTGAAATCTCGCATCAGCTATGTCCTATCGCTAAACAGCGAATAACTAAACAAAACGACGTCGCAGGACTACCGCTGGACACGTCACCCGCTAGCCACTGCTGATCGCTAACCAACAGCTGATTACTAAGCAACAACTGATCTCTCGCAACAGCTGAATACACGATAACACACCAACAGCTGAATCTCTTAGCGCTAACCAAAACGCTATCGTCTCAACTAATCCAAACGACGACGTAGAACCACTGATGGATCTGTGTAAACAGATCCTGATTAAGTTTTGATTTACACAAAACCTGTTATTGTGTTTCTAACAATTCTACTGAGTGTACAGAACTTAGCTATCGAAGAAAGATGTCAAGAAGCTGAATTTGTCCAGTCGATGGTTTACAAGATAAAGTTCAGTAGTTGGTTTGTTTTATCATTTTAAACGGCAGCTGGATTAGCAATGGAGACGTCCAAAGTTGAGTCAGTTGTTCGTAATCAGGCGGAGGCCAAGTTGAACCAGCTGGAGCATAGTGAACCAGTTGGAACGATAAGAACCAGCTGCAAGCGCTAGAAGAGGAAGATGGACCAGCTGGAACATCAAAAGGGAACCAGCTGGAACATCTAAGTGGACAATCGATGATGATGTCATCGGTGACGACATCATGACCAGCAGGCAGCTACAGTACATCCAGACGAGAGCTTCAGTGATATAATTAACCAGTCGAGGATGCATAGCAAACGATGTCGTTTGAATAAGTTGATACGACATCGTTTGATCTAACCAGTCGTTGGGAAATTCAGTCGCAAGAATTTCACGACCAATGACTGGACAACCAGCTGCAAGCATATCTTCACCTGCTCATCCAATCGCAGGAAATCCAGGCGCAAAGAATCCAGTCGACAAAGAATCCAGTCGCGAGCTACAGTGGACCCAGTCGCAGGCTACAGTGCTTTGCATATCCAGTCGACAGGAAAACCAGATGCAAAGAATCCAGACACAGTGTTTGAAGAATCAACCAGTAGCGAAGCAGTTGACAAATTACGAAGAGTTACTAAAGCTGGATGTCAACTGCTCAGCTTAATTAAAATGTTGAAGACGACCAATAGCCTGCAAAAGAAAGGACACAAAGGACAATCCCTGTCGGTACTTTCAAGAACACATTTGAACGGGAAGATTTTGTGTCCAACGGATTGAATTGGAACAGAGGCTTATATACGAAGGCAACGCCATTGAAGAAAATATACTGTTGGTTGAAGATGAATGTGCGATAATACAGTGCACCAACAGAGGGAAGAAAAATAGAAGTACGAAGCAGTCGACCACCATTAGAGAAGAGCTTGCTACGAGCGTCGACTGCTGAGTCCTTAATCAGCTTTTGTAGAGCATTTCCCTAGTGTGTGAGAAACAGAGAGTTGAGCGTTTCATTGTAACAATCTCACACACAGATTCACTCGCACATTTCGTGAGTTGAGCTAAATTGATTAGCGAGTGAATCAAAACCCAAATGCAAACAGTTATCGTCCAAGCACGAAGACGTTAAACTCTGTGTATGTAGTCTTTGAACAGAGACGTTAAACAAGTTCTGAGTGAACAGTCGTGGGCTGGTAGAAGTCTAGGAGTTCTCGCAGCTGCTGGTTGCGGGATTGGGTCTGTACACGTTGTATAGATCAAATCTTCTAGTGGAACCTTCCGAGGTGGAAGAAGGGGAGACGTAGGACATTGAGGTCCGAACTTCCAGAAACAAATCGATTGAGTATTGTATTCTGTTATTCATTCCGCATATGCATTCACATTTATCTTAGCATTGCATAACACATTTGATGGCATACACAGTTAGCACACTTGCACAGTCGAACAGATTTATGTTGTACATAAATCTGTTTGAGTTGTTTTAAAATATAAGGATTCAGTTCTGGTGTTTTCCGCATGTTTTATTAACATACCAGATTTGTCTCCGGTTCTCTGTATTTTTAAGTGTTCAAGAACCAGAGGTATTGCACCTCATTCTCTAAATAGCAGCGCGAAAAATTTTTAATGTTCCATTTTAGTAACAGCGCCTGCTAAGTTCATTTGATCCTTTCAAAATCGAACCAACAACCACTCACTGCTGAAACACGCTAGCGCACTCTCTACTGCTCAGCGACTGCTGATCTCGCTACAACTGCTGAATACAACTACTCAGCGATAGCTGCTGACGTCACCATTGCTGAACACCAACATCTAGCGGTAACTCACGCTAACTACTGATCACTGAACTCAAGCGCTGAAACCAAAACCCGATAGCTTCCCTAAGCATATCGACTCAAAGCTGATCTCAACGAAACCCGATTAATTAACGAAATTAATCTCATCAGCTTTCGGGTCTCACATTATAGAGCAGCTGTGAATAAAGATCTTCGGGCAGAACAGGATTGGAAGGTGATTGAAGATGAAACTAAAACTCCAAGCCTTTCAAAATAAGGACCGTAGGCAATCTAAGATGCCAAACAACCAACAAGGGTCTCAAGGAAAAGGGCCAAAGCGGCACAACCTATCTCTGCTATTCCAAAATCTGGAAATAGGCCAGCATGTCCAACCTGTAAGAAGAATCATGTGGGTCAGTGTCGTTTTGGCCAGAATGTGTGTTATGCTTGTGGCAAGCCGGGTCACATATCCAAGTACTGCACCTAGAACAAGCAACTCATCACCAGCAGGGCATATGTGATGACAACAGAACAAGCTCCAACAGATACGATGATTGTGACTGGTAAGATCGTTGTTTGTAGTATGTCTACGTTAGCATTGTTAGATTCTGGTGCAACCCATTCATTTTTATCTGAAAAATTTGCTAAGAATTTATCAGTGCGACCAGAAGTAGTAGAAGTAGGATATTGTGTTCAGATTCCTCCAAGAGAAAGTATAGTGACCTATCATAACATAGAGCTTAAGCTACAGGGGAATATTGTCTATGAAGATTTGATAGTATTGCCGATGCTTGAGTTTGACTTAATCTTGGGAATAGATTGGTTTAATTAAGTATGGAACTATTATAGATTTTAAGTAGAGAACGGTTAAGATTAAAATACCCAGTGGGATTTCATTTTTGTTCAGGGCTGACAGATTTGACAGTACTCCTAAGATTATATCAGCTTTGAAAGCCCAAAGGTATTTAAGAAACAGATGTCAAGGATTTTTAGTGAGTGCTTTATCGATAGAACAAGTAAGAAGGTTATGTTGGAAGACGTAGAAGTAGTGACCGAATTTCCAGATGTCTTCCCAGAAGATATCTCAGGTCTGCCTCCAGATCGTGAATTAGAATTTTCTATCGATTTAGTACCCGAAGCTGCTCCGATCTCCAAGCCTTCTTACAGACTTGCCCCTAAGGAAATGAAAGAGTTAAAAGAGCAGATCCAAGATTTATTGGATAAAGGTTTCATCAGACCCAGTACATCGCCGTGGGGAGCTCCGGTGTTATTCGTTAAGAAGAAAGACGGAAGTATGCATCTATGTATACATTATAGAGAATTGAATAAGTTAACAGTTAGAAATAAGTATCCTCTCCCTAGGATAGATGATTTATTCGATCAACTACAAGGAGCTGCTGTATTTTCGAAGATCGACCTCAGATCTGGATATCAATATCTTCGAGTTAAAGATGCAGACGTATACAAGACAGCCTTCAGAACACACTATGGCCATTATGAATTTTTAGTTATGCCATTTGGGTTAACTAATGCGCCGTCTGTGTTTATGGATTTAATGAATAGGGTATTTCAACCTTTTGTAGACAGATTTGTAATCGTGTTTATAGATGATATTATCATTTATTCTAAGAACAGATTTGAGCACGCATACCATCTTGGAGTAATTTTGCAGATTTTGAGAACTAAGAAATTGTTTGCTAAGTTTAGTAAATGCGAATTTTGGATCGAAAACCTGTACCTAAGAACGTAACAGAGATACGTAGTTTCTTAGGTTTTGCAGGATATTATCAAAAATTTATAGAGGGATTTTCTAAGATAGTTGTTCCTTTAACGTCATTGACCAAGAAGGATGTTAAGTACGATAGGTCCCCAGAATGCCAATTCAGCTTTGAGAGGTTAAAGCAGGCATTGATAGAAGCCCCTGTTTTAACATTGCCATCAGGAAAAGGAAATTTCACGATCTACACAGATGCATCGAAGATAGGATTGGGAGCTGTTTTGATGCAAGATAAGAGAGTAATTGCCTATGCTTCTAGAAAGCTGAAGATTCACGAAAATAATTATCCTACTCATGACCTAAAATTAACAGCAGTGTTTTTCGCATTAAATATTTGGAGACACTATCTTTTTGGAGAAAAATGCGAAATCTTTATAGACCATAAGAGTCTTAAGTATTTCTTTACCCAGAAAGAGCTTAACATGAGACAAAGAAGATGGCTCGAACTGGTTAAAGATTAAGATTGTGTGATTAATTACCACCCAGGTAAAGCTAACGTAGTAGCTGATGCATTAAGCAGAAGAAATGTGGGTTTAGCTCAGATCTCAATTCAGATTCCATTAGCGAGAGAGATCAGCAGATTTGAACTGGGAATAGTTACGAAAGAGAATGATGCAAAGTTATCTGTTATTACAACCCAATCTACTTTGAAAGATCGGATTAGAGATTGTCAAGTGAGGGATGATCAATTACAGAAGTGGAAGAAACAAGATGAAGACAGAAGAGGAAATCTTTATACGGCAGAAGAGGGAATTGTGAAATACCAGAATAGGTTATGGGTACCGTGCACAGATGATTTGCGCAAAGATATTATGAATGAAGCCCATACCACTCCGTATTCGATTCACCCAGGAGGACAAAGATGTATAAAGATTTGAAACATCTGTTTTGGTGGCCAGGTATGAAACGAGATATCTCCAATTTCGTTTCTGAATGTTTAACATGCCAGCAAGTTAAAGCAGAGCATCAGAGACCAGCTGGGATGTTAAAACCGCTCCCTATACTGGTATGGTAATGGGATAACATAGAGATGGATTTCGTAGTGGGATTAGCAAGAACACTCCATGGATTTAATGCTATTTGGGTTATCATTGATAGATTAACCAAGTCAGCACACTTTTGCTAGTTAAGATGACGTATGATCTGAATAGGTATGCCGAATTGTATGTTAAGGAAATAGTATGACTCCATGGAATTCCAAGTTCTATAGTATCAGATCGAGATCCCAGATTTACATCGATGTTCTGGAAAAGCCTACATAAAGCTTTGGGAACTAAGTTAACCTTCAGTATAGCTTTTCATCCACAAACAGATGGACAATCAGAAAGAGTGATTCAAACACTGGAGGATTTGCTTTGTCCATGTGTTCTCAATTTTGCAGACAGCTGGGATTCTAAATTGCCCTTATTGAGTTCACATATAATAACAGTTACCAAGCTTCAATAGAAATGGCTCCATACGAAGCATTGTATGGTAGAAAATGTAGATCACCGATACATTGGGATGATGTAGGTGAAAGAACAGAGATAGGACCTGATATTATAGAACAAACTGCTGAAGATTCAAACACTGTAGGATTTGCTTTGTCCATGTGTTCTAAATTTTGCAGACAGCTGGGATTCTAAATTGCCCTTAGTTGAGTTCACATATAATAACAGTTACCAAGCTTCAATAGAAATGGCTCCATACGAAGCATTGTATGGTAGAAATGGTAGATCACCGATACATTGGGATGATGTAGGTGAAAGAACGGAGATAAGACCTGATATTATAGAACAAACTGCTGAAGCCATCAAAAGAATACGTGATCGAATGAAGACGGAACAGAGTAGACAAAAGAGCTATGCAGATAGCCATCATCGAGATCTGAATTTCGAATTAGGAGATCATGTATTTCTGAAGGTAGCACCTATGAAGGGTGTAATGAGATTTTGACGAAAAGGAAAGCTGAGTCTCAGATTTATTGGACCATTTCATATTTTGGAGAGAATAAGGACTTTATCTTATCATCTAGCGTTACCTCCACAGATGCCAGCTGTGCATAATGTGTTTCACATATCAGCCTTGAGGAGATATATTGCGAATCCTTCGCATGTGCTTAGACATGAGCCTATCAAACTAGCACCAGATCTGAATTATGAAGAAGTTCCAAGGAAGATTCTTTTAAGAGAAAATCGTAACTTAAGAATAGGAATATCCCTATGATAAAGATTCAGTGGGCAAACCAGTCAAAAATAGAAGAAACGTGGGAAGTCGAATCTAATATGCAAAGAAGCTACCAGATTTGTTTAAGTAAGTAATTTCGGGGATGAAATTCTTTTAAGGACGGTAGAATTGTAACGCCCAGATATTTTATGGCCACAATTAGAAAGTTTATAGACTTGAGAGATTAAATTGAAATCCTATTTTATTCAATTTTCATTCGGGTTGAGTTTCCAGACTTGAGTATGCGATAATCAGCTCTCATCTTAGTTAAGTTGGTTTTCAGTATTTGAGAAGCAAATACAGGAGCTGTCAGGTCGATCCATACGAGCCGATTTAATCCTCCTTTTTAAATAAAATAGTTCGATTTATATCATCAGATTTCGTTTAAAATTGGAGTAGCACTTTTAAAAGATTTTAGCATATTGATAAAACGTGTTTCTTCCTTAGGATTTGAAATCATATATATAGGATGTTAGCCACATCATGCATCATTATTTAACAAAACATTTCAAGTAAAGCGGTGCTCTCTGTAAGACAGATTTCTTCTGTAATTGAGTCACAGAATACAGGCAAGTAAACTCTGTTTCTTGCTACACTCATGAAAGCATATATTCTGTTCTGTTTGCATGTTTGTATGCGTTTTAAAGGTTTAAGAATTTGCTATGGTGATTCTTCAACAACAGAAAAGTTATGCTCTGTTTTTACGAAAAAAGTATGTGTTTACTGTGATTTTTTATTCAGAAAGATGTTAGAAAAATGTTTGATGATGTTCGTCCAGTTGTTTCTTGAGCTTTCTAAGAATTTCTTCGAAGTAGCTTACAAGTAGCTTATTCGATTGTTTTCCAAAAATGTCTTGAGATCGCTTGATTTCTTCAGACAAAGGAAACATTCGTTGTTCATGTTCGTTCTAAATGGTTAAGTCTGAAATGTGGTTGTTTTAACAAAACCTGATTTTATATTAAGTTGATTTTGAGTCAGCATTCGCTTCTAAGTCACTTTAAGTTTAGATCTGAATCTTGTTCCAAATCTGAATTTGGTCAACATTGCTATGTTGACTATTTCACATTTGAGTTGACTACGGTTGACCATTGACATCTGAACGACTCTTTTTAATTGTGTTTACTTTTCCAAATATGAGTTGACCAACAGACCAAATCTGATTCCTTTCTTCTTCGTTGAGACGCTTACGTACGATTCAGATTTCGTGTTTTAATGGTTTAAATCTGCTTCAACAGATACAAAAATTCCAGATTTAAATCCTTATTATTTTTATCTTCAACTCGAAAGATTACTTCAATTTATTCGAACAGATTCGAATACTTTAATTCAGTTTTCATCTTTGAAAGAATCACAGGGAATTCTCAAAGTGTTCAAGAACATCATTAGAGAAGTAAAACCAGTAAACCATACTTGACAGAAAAGAAAAACAGATTTACGAAAGAAAAGAAATATCAGAAAGAAAGAAATGTTTTACAGAAATTTTTTCCACAGATTATGTCTTAGATAACAGACGGACATGGGAAGGGTGAGGACGCTGGCTGACGAACCAGTGTGCCCCTTTCAAATACGGAAGGGACTAAGATATGGTTTACGAACCGTATACCCTTTATATGCGATAGATGGGTTTTGTACCCGACTCTCTGACTCAGATACAGTTTTATCAAACGACATGACCTTATGTACAAGTGTCTAGCCATAATTCCCAGAAAAGGAAAGAAAAGAGCTAATTGTGATTTTAATCACAAAGCTTTAAAGAAAATGATTTCAGAACATGTGTGTGTTTATGCTTTCATATCATTTCAGATTTGACAGTTCATTGTATTTAGCTTATTTGTCTTTAAGCTATTGAGATTTAGATTCCAATTAAAGTATCAGATATCGTTTGCTTGTATTGCATGATTTCGATAATCCAGATTTACCTGCTGAGCCCCTAGGCTCACTAGTTTTCTTGAGTGCATGTGATGAGAAGTAGGGAGCTGGATGGTGAAGAGCTGATCGGAATGGAGTGTTTATCGTGGACATCATCTTTCGTTTTGCTTTACGTTTCAGATCTTGTTGTACATTTAACGAGTATACCTTTTGTGTCATGACAGATTTCTGATCTCCTCATTTTGTTGAAAAATCTGAACCATGTTTAGATTGCGATCGTATATGCAGTTTCGTTTAATTTATTGACCAGATCTGTCTTCAGTTCCGCAAAATTATTAAATAGATCGGTTTCTCAGAAAATGTACGAGATTCTAGTTCTTTTGCAATTCAGTCCAAGAATTGTTTCGAATTATTCCTTTTGTCAAGTTCAAATACTTATTAATCTTTCAATTCGAACCCCAAACTCCTAAATCGTAGATAAGAAAAAGTCCGGTCGTTACACTAGGAGTTTATTTGAAACGAACCAGACTCTAGAATTTTTTTTTTAAAACATTTGCGGAAGCATAAACTTTAAATATGGCTCGTTCCCTTCTAAAACAATTTCTAAATCATTTTCTCAAAATACTTTAAGCTTAAATAAAGGAATGTTTAAAACGTCAAACATCCAACATCGTAAAATCATCGAGTAAACGAATACTGAAAGCCAACATGTTTAAAGACCAGTATCTAAACTGAAACATAACAAAACTGAATCGTAAAGGCGGTCACGGGGTACTGCTGCAACCGACGCTCAGAGGTCATCACCACCAGTCGGAATGAGCTCAACAACCGGATCATCACCTGCACCATTTTAACCTAGTGAGCCTAGAGGCTCAGCATACTTTATCGTAATGCATAACAAAGGGTATACTAATAAAATCGCATGCAAGCACATACTGTAATTAAAATAACGTGGAAGACATGGATGCGTGCATGATCTTAAAACATTTCATCATGTAATCATATCATAACATATCATATATCATATAAGTCATGGCATATCGTAATCTGAAAGAAAGCATAAGAGTCATATCAGTGGATTTGAGCAAAGTGTGACTGATCAGTCGTAATAACCAACGTACGTGGCGGTGTGGTTCACCCGACCTTACCTCGGGATCCCTATATGTCACACCTCTTGAAAACTGCCACTTCACCCGACCTTACCTCGGGATCCATAGGCAACTGCCACTTCACCCGACCTTATCTTGGGATCCATAGGCCCTGAAATCTTGAAATCATTCTTAAAAACAGGGGATCCCCGGGCCCGGCTACCCGATTAACTTCCATCGTAGACTTGCCACATCACTTCCATTCCTCGGATTTTTAACTTAAAAAGAACATGCCTGGTCATTTCACAAAATCTCATGATGCGTGAATTTTCTTAAAGTCATGCAATTTAAAAGCTTAGCCCGTTAATGGATAATTAATTCTTTTCTTTAAAACTTTTACGTACATAACATACTACATATATGATTAATTATGCATTTACGGGCTTCTACATTTTTCTACTTCAGTCAAGGATTGCTTCCGGGGCCTGGCTCGCTACTTCTAGACCAAACTTCGCTTTAAAAACGGCCGATGAAACGAATGTTCACCGCTTTTTTCCATTTTTTCCTATTTTCTTTAAATTTTGATTTCTTAAAAATCAAGACAAAAGGAACTAATTAAAATCAATTTGGACTTCTAAAAAATCAATTTGGGACTTATAAAAATCGATTTTCACCTCGAAAGCCGATTTTGACCAAAAGACTGATTTTGACCTAATTAAAATCCCTAAAGCCCTAATTTTGACTAAAAACTCAAAATTAAACATAAATTAAATTATTTAAAAAGATTTGACTCAATTTCGACCTTCTGACTATTTTCTTTAAAATTGGACATTCGACACATTAATAAAAATAACAGGTCCCTAAATAAAATAACTTGAACCCATTTTAAAATATTTGACTCGGGACTCGAAGAACTTATCTGGTCCAATCGAACCAGCCGGTTCAACTGAACCGAACCCATTCAAAACTAACCCTAAACCAAAAATCCCACACACCCTAACAAGCTGCCGCCGCGACCAGCAGGCACTCCTCACGACCGTTCTCCCTTATCCGGCCACCTTGCCGGAGCCTTCAGGCTGGACCACCCCAGGTCCAGACGGTTCCAACGAGACCAACCATGGTCCAAACCATGGGCTAACCAGGGAGAACTGGTCGCTGCAAGTGGACGTACCAGCCATGCTGCGCGCTGTCGCGACCACCTTCTGGTTTCCGCCTTTGTTCTCCCTGATCCGGCCACCACTACCGGAGCCCTTCCGACTGAACCACCCTCAGGTCCAGGCGGTTCCAAAGGTACCAGCCATGACCCATGTCGTGGACCACACAGGGCGCACGATCGATGGCAAGGCTGCGCACCGCATTGCTCAGAAAACACACAGCGCGTTGTGTTCGTTTTCTATATTTCCCGACACTTAGAATATTTCCCGATTGTTGATCTCTATCGCGATACCCTAGCTACTGTTCACCGAACCTTATCTTTCTGATTGCCGATGGTAGACAGCTCCGATTGAGGTAAGAGTTGTAGCGTTGGACTCCTCTTGCTGAGACGCTTCGTTTGGATATTTCTTTTGGAAATTTGCTTGAAGCTGGTGAGGTGTGCGAAGACATCTCCCTTCTGTAGTTTGATAGCGTTCGGTCCTAGCTTTTTGGGGTAAGTGTTCAGACCCTGTCTTGTGTTGTTTAGAGCTTCTTGTTGAGTTAGAGGGGTAGTATAGAGCTGGTCGAGTTGTAGCTCCCAGTTTATTCCTTTCTGTATTTCGGTCCTTGAGTAGTTGTTTGTGATTGGCTTAGCAGGTTTGATATTTGCGTTGATCGGACCCTGTTTGTAGTAATTGTTGCACAGAAGACTTGGGGTACGGATGTGAGCTTGTTTTATAGCTTTGGATTGAGCATGGGTGATTATGCTTGCTGTTGTGTATGCCTTGCGTATTGTATATGATTCCGTGTTGAACATTACATCTGTTGCATACACGCTTTTATCTCTTGAGCTCAGATCTGTTGTAGCCGTGCCTTGTTGTTCAGCGTACCAGGATGCTTTTGAGGCGAGCGGGTAACTCCCGTACCTCATCTCCCTGCTGGGATCTGTTATCCACTATGAGCGGAGTGGGTAGCTCCCACATCTCATGAGTTGGGCAACAGCAGGTTGAGCCATGTGTTGCATCTGGTGCCATGTGCTGAGACGAGTGGGTAGCTCCCATATACTCACACACCCCGTGGCCACTAATATCTTTAATTCGTTGCTATCGGTTCTTGATCTGCTTTGAGTTGCCTTTGAGATTCTGGCTCCCTACCGTTGGTTGTAGCCTCCTGTTGTGCTCTGCTGTTCATGCATAGCATCTGCATATTACTTGTTGCTTTCCGTTAGCTGTTTTATGTTGCTCTCCGTACTGTGGTTTGACCCCATGTCCCTCTGGGGCTTGGTTGTTTGTTGCTTGTGTGTGTTTTCAGGTTACCATGGTTCCTCTGCTGGTCGTGGAGTAGACCCATCTGGAGGTGCCCCATGAGGTGGTTAGAGTGTCCCAGTTAGCGTATAGCATATTAT
>KV011268.1:0-21419 GCA_001598015.1 Dorcoceras hygrometricum
TTCTTCTTTTTCTCTGGCTCGGCAGCTTCTTCTGCTCTATTCCAAGTGCGTTTCTTCTCTCCCTCCACCTTGGGAGCATAAGCTTGATTTTTCAACTTATAAGTGTGAACAGACTTGGGTGTTCAACACTTTGAGGGGATATAGAGCAACTTATTCCCCTAAATCCGCTTCCCAATGATGGATCTGTATCCTGATTGAGTTTTGAATTACACAAAACCTGTTATTGTGTTTCTAACAATTCCACTTAAGTGTACATGTTTTAGGAACGAAGAAGACGATCAGCAGCAGCTATATTTGTCCAGCCGATGGTTCACAATATAAACAATCAGCAGTTGGTTTGGTGTTCATGGAATCGGCAGCTGGATTAGCAATGGAGACGTCCAAAGTTGAATCAGCTGTTCGTAATCAGGCAGAGGCCAAGTTGAACCAGCTGGAGCATAATAAACCAGCTGGAACGATGACAACCAGCTGCAAGCGCTAAAGAGCGAAGTGAACCAGCTGGTACATGTATTGAGAAGCGCGCTGGAGAAATATATCGAAGAAGAAGATTCCAGTCGCAAAGTACTGTTGACGAATCTGTTAGCAGTCGCGATTATAAGTACTGTTGATGAATCTATTAACAGTCGCTTTTCAAGAAGCTAAGAAGCAGTCGCAAGATGGAGTTGGAACGAAGAAGATCAGCAGGAAGCTATTGTTGAGAAGATGCGCAAGATATGGAATCAGCTGTGATGACATCAGCCTTGATGTCATCACAATCAGCAGTTGGCTATCAGCAGATGAAAAGAAGCGAAAGAGATGAAGCGACGTCGTGCTGAAGAATCAGCAGATGGTTTAGCGTTGATAACATCATCGGTGACGTCATCATACTCAGCAGATGGTTTGAGAGAGCAGTCGCAAGAATCAGCAGGTAGCATAATGTATGTTATACTTGTGGTAAACCAGACCACATGTCGAGAAGCTGTCCTCAGAAGCAACAGCAGCAACAACAACAACTTATTACCAGCAGGGCGTATGTGATGACCGCTGCTGAAGCACCAGCAGATACGACTTTGGTGACGGGTAAAATTTCAGTTGATAACTTGCCTACTGTAGCATTGTTAGATTCTGGTGCAACGCATTCGTTTGTATCAGATAGATTTTCTGAGAAATTATTTGTTAAACCAATGGAAATAGAAATAGGATACTGTATTCAAACTCCTACAGGAGGAAATATAGTAACCAATCGACTACTTCGAAATGTAGAGCTTGAATTGCAGGGTAATATTGTTTATGCAGATCTTATAGTATTACCTATGTTCGAATTCGACTTTATATTGGGAATAGATTGGTAGTAAAATACGAAGCTGTTGTAGACTTTAAGCAAAGATCTATCCTTATTAAGAAACCTGATGGGAGTTCTTTTTCTTTCAGAGCTGGTAATTATGTGAAAACCCTTAAGCTAATCTCAGCAATGAAAGCCCAGAAGTGTATAAGAAATGGTTGCCAAGGATTTTTAGTAAATGTTATATCATTAGAACCTGAAAAGAAAAAGAAATTAGAACAAGTACCTGTTGTAAGAGAATTTCCAGATATTTTTCCAGAAGATGTTTCAGGTTTACCTCCAATTCGAGAATTGGAATTTACTATTGACTTAATACCAGAAGCCGCTCCAATTTCAAAGCCTCCCTATAGACTTGCTCCTAAGGAAATGAAAGAATTAAAAGATCAGATTCAAGAACTACTGGATAAAGGTTTCATTAGACCCAGTACTTCCCCTTGGGGTGCACCAGTACTTTTTGTCAATAAGAAAGATGGGAGTATGCGTCTATGCATTGACT
Organism: Dorcoceras hygrometricum; assembly: GCA_001598015.1. NCBI lineage: Eukaryota > Viridiplantae > Streptophyta > Magnoliopsida > Lamiales > Gesneriaceae > Dorcoceras > Dorcoceras hygrometricum. Next base: position 1,818 of record KV011268.1, read on the forward strand.
ATAGAGAATTGAATAAATTAACGATTAAGAATAAGTATCCTCTCCCTAGAATCGATGATTTATTTGATCAGTTAAGAGGAGCTGCTGTATTTTCGAAAATAGACTTGAGATCAGGGTATCACCAGTTACGTGTAAAAGAATCAGATGTTCATAAGACTGCATTTAGAACAAGATATGGTCATTATGAAGTTTTAGTCATGCCTTTTGGAGTAACAAATGCGCCATCTGTATTTATGGACTTAATGAATCGAGTGTTCCAACCTTACCTAGACAGATTTGTCATAGTATTTATAGATGATATTTTGATTAGGTTGTGCTGTATTAAATCAGTAGCAATGGTTGTATATTTATATCGAATAGCAGCTATTGTAAACCGCAATTGCAAAGTTATATGAAATACCCTGTTTCCGCAAAAGTTTTTAGCAGTAGCGCGCGTATTTGAGTACTTGCTGATCTTCGAAATTGTATTGTATTTTGTTTCTTGTTGGTTATAAGGAATACAGCTTATAACAAATCTTCTTTTAGCCCTTCTTTTATTTGAAAATTTTTGTTTACCCCAATTCTCGTGGCCCCGTTGGGTTTGGGTGTCTCACTATCTATCTGCATGCTCAGAACATCACAATGCTCCCTACCAATGAAACATGGTACTTCGCATCGCAGATACTAGTCTCGAGCTCGGGCGGCCTTATCCTCATTTTGACGGCCCAATCGACTAGGAACTTGTTCAGAATACACAGTGACTATTAGATGTTTTTCATGATAGCCGTCATACCCACTATCACATCTAACATACACTTTAGTGCATTCTAGGTCTTTACTCAACGCAATTGTTAATCATCATAAAACACAATGAAAGTAAAGAATGCCATATAAATAAATGCGAATATCATATATAAAGATTGTCATATACAAGAGTCTATAAACCCACACGCCACAAGTTGGCTAGTTGGGTATCTACTCTTACACTTCTGAAATTCCACTAAAACAGAGCTGTTGGGTGCTACCGGGGTACTGTCCTTGATGAGATCGTCACGAAGAAATGAACTATCAGACCTGGTGTGAGAGCCAGCAGCGGCCTGAGCTGCTATGCGAGCAACACTTGAAAAACCTATGTTGTCTGTAGTATCTTCAGCTTGGGCATGTTATATCATACAATTGCGAAGGCCGAGGTCTCCCCATTATTCTCCGTTTGATCTTCTAGAGCCGGTTGCTCCTTATTCTGTACTGAATCATGTTGCTCTTCAAAACTAGTTAAGGTTGCCATTCTCAGCACAACCAGAAGCCTCGTGCTCCACTGTCGTCATTGGAATATCAGCTCCTGCACATGATTGTTCTTGAGCCGGTTGCTCAATTGCGCTCTTCGAAGATTGGTCGTGTCTCTGCTGAAGGTGGCCACCTGTGACACCAAGGTCTTGTGCATTAGACGACGCACCTAATACAGAACTCTCAGGAAGCTCTAGAGGTAGACCAACTTGAACCCCATATCCCTGTAGTGTTCCTTGGCCTATTTCAGCTCGATTTCCACGCGAGAGATACTCATCAAATCTTGGTTGGCTGATGGTTTATTGAGGTCAAAAGACTTCCAATTCTCCTCTACCGATTTTTGCAGCAACTCTACAACCATCGTAGAACGGATCAGCTCATGTCTCATCAGCATATCGAACACCCATTCTGTCTCGGCCCTTACCATCATGTCATCTTCAATATTTGTTAGTTCCTCAACGGGTGTCATTGACAAGATCGTTTTTAACCTCACCTCAGTTCGGAACAACTTCCATTGATCAAACTTGGTGACCCAAGGCTCCACTTGCTCGTGAATGGCCTTGAGCACCTCTGTGCAGTGCTCCGTGACTAGGTTTGTCCGTTCAAGAGTCATAAGGAGCTCCTTGCCCTTGGCAGATGGAACGATCTTGGGCAAGAAGTGGGTGGCCCAATTGATTTATCTGATTTCAATTGTCTTCGTGACTGGGCCACCACTCCAGTGAACAAAGAAATACTCCTGATGAGGATCAGAAAAGACCGTGCCTCCAACAGCAGATTCAGCCTGTGCCTCAGCACCTGAACCCCTTGCAGCACCAGAAGTCTCAACATCCTCTGATATAGGACCCTCTTCAGCAGCAGTAGAGGCCCCTCCCTGCGGAGCAAGACCAGCCTCTTCATCAGCAGCTTCAGGGATAGAAGCCATAAGCTGCTCCAGCTGGGATAGCAAAAATGGGTATAATTTTCTTTGGCTTTTGAGAACGGGGCCTCTTCATCGGCACAGAAAGCACCATAGAGGTAGTTGACTTAGAATCAGATGACATCAAGATCATCTTTCTCTTCAAGCGCGGGCCACCTGTTCTGGTCATAGCATTGTTGCTAAAGGACACTCAGCAGAATCTGAGCTGGAGTCAGTTCGCACCTGAACCGAAGACTGGGAGCCCTCCCCTGCTGGTTTTTTTCTCCCATGCAACACCTTTTTTTTCATCTCTACAGCTTTCTTCTTTTTCTCTGGCTCGGCAGCTTCTTCTGCTCTATTCCAAGTGCGTTTCTTCTCTCCCTCCACCTTGGGAGCATAAGCTTGATTTTTCAACTTATAAGTGTGAACAGACTTGGGTGTTCAACACTTTGAGGGGATATAGAGCCACTTATTCCCCTAAATCCGCTTCCCAGTTTCTCAGGCTAAGCTAGAAGCCGTATCTAAAGGATTGTTTACAAGGCATGGACACCATGGCAGCCAAAATATGAAGAGCACGTGTGCCTAGTTCGCCTTTATTCCGGCGCTAATTGCCATTATCATCTCAAATCTTTCTCCCGTCACAGCATCAAAAGACCCAACTTTCATCGTTAATGACTTAGCGACAATGTCATTCAGAAGTATTTATTCAACCTTCATATCCCACTTCTTGCTGGAAGGGACCCCAGTCAATGAAAACACCACGATCATACTCCATAGCCTTGACTAGAAGGTTGGTAAAACCGACGATTCCCTCAGATGGGAGTTGGAATGTCTCCGCAAAAGTCTGCTTTGAAACAACAACTTTCTCCCCAAAACACTGATAACGATCTCCCCATTCACAAATACTCCATTTTCGAAGAACTTAGTCAAAGCTTTCTCAGTCACGGACCCATACACCCCTAAAAAAATCCTCTGAGCCCAGATTCCTCCAGTGATTTGAACATACGAACCATGCCTTCATCAGCCATGGTCAGCACTGAATCGAAATTTACCTACAAAGCGTTGACGAAGGTAGCCATGATAGTTTTTGAGAAAGAGTGAAAGCAAAGAGCGTTAGAGTGCAAGGGATTTTGAAATTGCAGAAAAAGTTTTTAAAAGCGTAATAAAAACAAATAAACAAGTATAGCGTGCATATGTGTGTACGATGAGGAAGAAATATTAATGGACAAGCGTCAATTTGTGATTGAAAAAATATTTAAAATTCAAAAATTTGAACGCCCGATTTTAATAGAATTTTGAAAGACAAAAACAATCTCAACCGTTCAATCGTTACCATATCAGCACGGAAACATTAGTTCAAACACCTTGATAATATCTGGTTGTATATTTTCCTAAGCTATATCAGATCACTACGGACAAAATCAGCACGGAGATATTCAGTAGACTTCCGTTCTTATTTGTTTGAACCAAATTGTTCCCCATGAACAAATGCTCACCAAACATAATTATGACATATCCAAGAGAACTAAGATATTTATAAAATAAAAAAACTTAGTATCCGATAGGGGCTTTGTGAAGATGCTAGCTACTTGTTGATCTGTTGGAACATGCTCGAGCCGGATGTCTTTCTTTAGCACATGATCTTGAATGAAATGATGTATTATATCAATATGCTTGATAGGGAGTGCAGCACAGTTCTGAGTGATAGCAATAGCACTTGTGATTTGGCAGAAAATGGGAGAATCACTTGCATCAACGTCGTAGTCTCTGAGTTGTTGTTGTATCCATAAGATCTGAACACAGCAGCTATACAGCTGCTAAGTACAATGCATCAGCTGTAGATGTTGCAATGGATGTTTTCTTCTTGCTAAACCACGAGATTAGCCTATTTCCCAAGAATCGAAAAGTTCCAGTTGTGCTACGCCGATCAATCTTGCAACCTACGTAATCTGCATTTGAATAACCAGATAAATGAAACTTGAGTCTTTGGGATACCAAAGACCCACATTTTGAGTTCCTTTCAAATATTAACATGCATTTAAAAATAGTAACATGGGATTGTTTAGGATCAGCATGGAATCTAGAACACATGCAGACAACAAACTTGATGTCTGTTCTGCTAGTAGTTAAGTACGGTAGCAAATCGACCATTCATGATACAAAGATACATGGACGTTAGCTTCATATTATATAACTTGATTGAAGCGCTCATCGTGGTCGCGGCGGTTGAGCAGTTCCATCCTGAACTTCTTTAATCGTTCTTTTTTTTATAATTGGCTTGGTTGATGAAGATTTATGCTCAAGTTGCTTCACTTGTAGATCGAGGAAAAAATTTCAGCTCACCAATCATGCTAATCTCAAACTTATCCTGCATCAGCTTGGAGAATTTATCTTACATCTTTGGATAGTTGCGCCAAAAATGATGTCATCAACATAAATTTATACCAAAACATGATTATTTTACAAATTTAAACAATGTTTTATCAACATAGCCGATAACAAAATCATGAGAAAATAAAAATTTAGACAAAGTATCATACCAAGCTCTTAGTGCTTGCTTGAGACCGTACAGATCTTAGTCCAGTCTATAGACATAATCTGGTTTGGTATGATCTACGAAGTTAAGGGGTTGTGTAACATACACTTCATTAGAGAGGATGCCATTTAAAAATGCAGTTTAACATCCATTTGATAGACTTTGAATTTTGAAATCAGCGTATGTAAGAAATATGCGGGTGGCTTCTAATCTGACTACATGTGTGAAGGTCTCATCAAAATCTATGCCTTCTTCCTGTCTATATACATGAGCCATTAACTAGCTTTATTTCTTCCTGCAGTTCCATTTTCATCTAATTTGTTCCTAAAGACCCATTTAGTATCTATCACATTCTGGTTAGAAGGTCTAGAAACTAAATGTTCAAATTGAATAATTTCGTCCTGCATCGTATCTATCTAGCTTGGGTCTGCTAAGGCCTCTTCTACCTTTTTAGGTTCTATATGTGAGATGAATGCAGAGTTAAAATACTCGTCTAGCATCTAGCCTCGCATTATAAGAGGTGCAGAAAGGTTACAGATGACCAGTTCGAGTGGATGATTCTTATTACATCGAAAACCATGTCTATAAGGAACTGTAATGCTTGAATTGGCTTCTGCTGGTTCACTGGGTAGATTTGCTCATTCTTGAGCCTCGCCTAAGCTGACTACTGGATCATTAGCATTTGGAACAGTTTGAATGTATTCTGTTGGATAAAATGGAGCATCTCCAGTTGTATCAGCTTGGACACGGTCTCCTGTACAGCGGGGACATGCTTCGCTGGATCAGCTTGGATGAATTTTGCGGGTCTTCTAACCTGCATCTCATCATCACTTGATTCAACAAGGTTAGTAGATTCTAATTTGTTACTAATATCATTAATAGATGCAATAGAATTTGAAGAAAAACTTACTCATCAAATTTAACAGAATATAGACTCTTCCACTGTCAATGTTTTATTGTTAAAAACACGCTAATCTTTGCTAACAAAAGAATAACAAGGAGATGTCAAACTCAGCATGAGCATCAAATGCAGATTTCCATTATTATGAATGTAACAGCTGCAACCAAAAACTTTAAAATGCTTGGTTTTTTGTCATTCCAGATCTCATACGTTGTTTTTCCCAGTTTCCTATTAATTATAAATTTGTTTTATGTATAGCATGCAGTGTTCACTTCTTCTGCCCAAAACTTTTGAGAAATCCCGAAATCAGCAAGCATAGTTCTGCTGAGGTGATCTGACCGTAGTAACTCATGCCTGATTCCATTATGTTCAAGTTAGGAGGATATTTTTCTATTTAAAAATTCAGTTCCACAATCACTCCTAATCGATCGATAGAGGAATATTTCTCATTTTGAAGTCGAGTTAAAACATTTATCAACTGGTCCATGGTTTGGTATTTTGTTTTCAAAAATATTACCCAGGTAAACCTGGAGTAATCATCAATAATCACCAGGGTGTACTTCGTTCCCCCTAAGCTGGTTACTTGTATAGGGCCAAAGAGGTCCATGTGCAACAGCTCTAAGATTCGGGAGGAAGAGTTACAACCATTATTCTTAAAAGTAGACCTGACTTGCTTTCCACGTTGACAAGATGTGAAACCCAAAAGTTTAGAAAGATTAATTGAGTTAATTAATCGGCTTTATCATAGACCTGATTTGTCTTGAACAGATCTGGGATGAGCCAGCTTTGTGTTGGTATGTTTGGCTTAGTTATCGGGGAGGTATAAGTCCTTGAAACAGATCTTAAGAGTTGGAGAATTTCCACGGGAACTGATCAGATATGAGTGTTCGTGATCGCGCTCAGTTGTGGTGATGGAATCTGGTATGACTATTAGATGTGTTTCATGATAGCCGTCATACCCACTATCACATCTAACATACACTTTAGTGTATTCTAGGTCTTTACTCAACGCAATTGTAAATCATCATCCACACAATGAAAGTAAAGAACGCCATATAATAAATGCGAATATCATATATAAAGACTGTTTCATACAAGAGTCTATAAACCCACACGCCACAAGTTGGCTAGTTGGGCATCTACTCTAACACCATGTGCAACAGCTCTAAGCTTCGGGAGGAAGAGTTACAACCATTATTCTTAAAAGTAGACCTGACTTGCTTTCCACGTTGACAAGATGTGAAACCCAAAAGTTTAGAAAGATTAATTGAGTTAATTAATCGGCTTTATCATAGACCTGATTTGTCTTGAACAGATCTGGGATGAGCCAGCTTTGTGTTGGTATGTTTGGCTTAGTTATCATGGAGGTATAAGTCCTTGAAACAGATCTTAAGAGTTGTAGAATTTCCACGGGAACTGATCAGATATGAGTGTTCGTGATCGCGCTCAGTTGTGGTGATGGAATCTGGTATCGCAGGCGTCCAGAGGAGAGCTAGCGTGTTTCTGTAGCGAATAGCTAAACTACGTCGTTTGGATTAGTTGGAACGACATCGTTTTGGTTTAGCGGGCGAGATTCGGATTTGAGGCGTTGGTCTTCAGATTTCGATGGAATCTTAGTGTTGCGATGATGTTTAGAATTTCAGATTTGAGTAGCGGGTGACGTTTCCAGATGCGAGTGTGGACTCAGTGCGACGTCGTTTGGGGTAAGTCGGGATCTATTTTGGCGTAGAGCCAGATCTGATGTGAGATTCAGATCCGAGTGAGAAATCAGTTTTGAGACTTAAGTGTCGGTGGGTACTGCTCATCAGACTTGAGCAGATTTGACCTTTAATAGAGTACTTTGCCTTCGTTCTTTATTATTCAGCTTCGACACTTAGAATATTTCCCGATAGCGAACCTTATCGCGATACCCTAGCTACTGTTCACCGAACCTTATCTTCTCTGATTGCCAACTATAGACAGCTTCGATTGAAGTAAGAGTGGTAGCGCGGGACTCCTATTGCTAAGACGCTTCGTTTGGTACAGATTTTGGAAGCTTGCATGAAGCTTGGTGAGATTGCGAGACATCTCCCTTGTGTAGTTTGTTAGCATAAGCGTGGCTTTGCTTCTGCCGTTCAGGTAGCTTGTTGGGTAAGCGTTAAGATCCTACCTTGTGCTTCGTTTAAAGCCTTCTGTTGTGTTAGAAGGGTAGGACAGATTTGGTTGAGCTCGTAGCTCCCAATTCGTAGTTTCTGTGCTACTGTCCCTGAGATTTTGTGCGTTGTTGCTTAGCAGGTTCTCGGATCTGTGTTGTTCGGGACTTAGTTGTTGTAGTTATAGATCAGAGTTGAGGTACGGATGTGAGCTTGTTTTACAGCGTTGGATTTGGCATGGATATGTGTAATTGCTTGCTGTTCCGTGGTGCAGTGTATGCTTTGTGTTGCTTGTTGTTATCTGTTGCATCTGCATTCACTCATGTATCCTGTTGAGCTCAGATCTTGTTAGCCGTGCCTTGTTGTATTTGATCTGTGTGTACCAAGATGTCTGTTTTGGAGGCCGAGCGAGTAACTCCCGTCACCCTCATCTCCCTACTGGGATCTGTTAGCCACTATGAGTGGAGTGGGTAGCTCCCACACCTCATGAGTTGGGCAACAACAGGTTGAGCTATGTTTTGCATCTGGTACCGTGTGCTGAGACGAGTGGGTAGCTTCCATATACTCACACACCATGTGGCCACCATTGCTCAGTTGATATGTTGATGTCATTGATTTTTTCTTGATATTCCTTTGGCTCCCTGCCTTCGATCGTAGCCTCATCTCATGCATAGAATCGCATGTTATCTGTTGCTGTCTTATGCTGTTTTTCAGTTGCTCTCCATATTGGGGTTTGATCCCATGTCCCTCTAGGGCTGGTGTTTGTTTGCCTATTTGTATTGTTAAGGTTTCCCAGGTTACTCAGCTGGTCGTGAAGTTGACCCAGCTGGAGGTGCCCCAGGAGGTGGATAGAGTGTCTCAGTTAGCGTATAGCATATATGTATCTATACTAGTAGCCGAGGAGTGCCCTGTGCTTTATTGTATTCGGTTGTAGTGTTGCCGTTTTGTATTTGATACATGCTGTACTGTTGTACTGCGTTATTTTAAACTGGGATAGTTTGAGTATTGCAGTATTTTAAATTATGTATCTTTCAGTCAGGCCAAAAGCGAAAATTTAGCCACTATTTTAAATACTTCCGCTATTGTTTGCGTGGTTAAACTCTGTGTTTGTCCACGAGGCCTGACACAAGCTGAACAAAAAGTTTATCTTTTGTAAAATAAATTTTGGGCAAACCGGTGACCAAATATTGCTTACTTAGACTGGCTATGGTTTTAAAATTTGTATGATTCATGGTTTATGCCACAACCAAGATTTATAATAATTAGCAATTAAACATGTAGATTCAGTTACGGACTGATCTGACCAGTTCACTATATAAGTGTGTCCCCCGATCTCTGTCCAGTAAGAACAGTCAAACCAGCAGAGTTTTGAACTGTGATAATTTCGGTATTTAGCGAAATCTGGATGCTCAGATGTGCCCTTGTGTGTTTGCATGAGTTGTTACAAGCAGGGAGCAAAGCACTGTCGTTTTGAGAACTGGCCAGATGTGGCGTTGTTGGAGGTAATGCGACGTCGTATTGTGTATTCAGTAGTAGCGTGAACAGATGTCAACGCTAGTCAACTCAGTAGTGAGAGTGTAGCGGGCGTGAACAGCTGTGAGCTTTTGCGCGAGGAAGTCAGCAATGGCTAGTGGTTTCTAATTGTTCAGATGTCAACGATGGTCAACGATGCTGATTGATGAATTCAGCTGTGACCAAGATCTGAGGAGCGCTAGCGGGATTTGATGCTACGTCGTTTTGATAAGTTAGAGCGACGTCGTTTGCTATTGCGTTAGTGGAGCGTAGCAAGATCTGATTTACCACAGCTGAGCCAGCTGTGATTTAGCGCTAAATCCAGTTGCGAGAGACTTTTGCCTTAGAATGAAAGCTGTTTTGTACCAAGATCTGAGTTGGTGAGAGATCTGAATTAGTCGATGATGACTTCTGTTGTAGCTTTGACTAGGGATTTAAATGCAAGTGCTGATCGACACTTAGAGCATTTTTAAAATCTTAGATTTCCTATCTTCTTCCCTGATAACTCTCGATAACTACTGTTCATTCGAACCCTATTTACGTCGATTTCCATCGTTTCTCGTCGTCGTTTGGAGTAAGATTGGTAGCGTTGAGCTCGTCTTCTCTAGGGCTTTTGATTAGTACCAATTTTGAGACTGGAGTCGCTGGATTTGAGGAACGTGAAGTTGCTGTAATGCTGGAGAGTCTTCGCGATTGTGGACCAGTAGTTCTTCTGTTCTTCGACAGCTTTGGGTAAGCGATTCTTTCCCTCTTTAAACTTCGTATGAGAGCTGAGTAGTGCTCTGTAGGAGCTAGGTAGCCGAGTTAAGCTACTGGACTTTAGAATTTAAGCTGTTGAGTTCAGATTTGAGCTGATTGCTAGATACTTTGACAGACTTGAGCTTGTAGTAGCTTCTGTTGAGTTGCTGTGGAGCTACTTGGGCAGTAGACTTGAGTTGGTTGCTGTGCCTTCTGTTGTGTAAGATCTGTTGAGGTTTGAGGTACGAATTGAGCTATGTATTAAGCAGTTTTCGATATCAACTTTGGGAATATTTCTATTGTGTGTTAACTGCTGTGTTCTGCATTGACTGCTGAATTATCTGCTTCTGTGCTCATTGTACCCTTTCATGCATTGCACGATAGTTATATTGCATTGTCTGATATGATTTATGCTTTTATTGTGCTCTTCGTACTGAGGTTTGACCTCGTATTCTTTTCCTGCTTTGTGTTTTTGGGACTGTGTTGCCCATTGCAGAAGCAACAGGTAATCCTGCTGGGCAGAGTGGAGCTTCAGCTAGTAGATCCCCTTTTGGTTGAGTCCCAGTATATTTATACTTATATTGAGCCAGGGGATGTCCTGTGCCTTTATGTAATTGGGGGATCTGTAGTTTGAGACTTGTCTTGATTTCCTGTTGTGTTGTTGTTTGAGTTTTGAATTAAACTCTATTTTAAGTATGATGTATTTTGAAATGATATTGGATCAGGCTCTTATTCGAAAATTTTTAGCCCGTATTTTTATGATGCTTCCGCATAATTGTGATTAATTGTTGTATTAGCGCACGTGGCCTGACAACAAGCACATAATTTATGGTAATGTTATGTAGGATCGAGCACTTGCTACTTTACCAAGAGCTATAGCTTGTGGTAATGGTGCAACTCCAATCTTTTAACTCGTACAGCAACACAAGCGCCACTCTTCGATCGTCTACCTGGCAGGGGAAATTATTGCACCTCAACAATCACCCGCCCAATAATTTCACTCCTTGCCATAAATGGAAATGGAACCCGTGACCTTGGCTCTGATACCAGTTGTAGGACCGAGCACTTGCCGCTTTACCAAAATCTATATCTTGTGGTAACGATGCAACTCCAATCTTTTAAACCGTATAGCAACACAAGCGCCACGGTTCGATCGCTCTACCTAGCAGGGGCAATTATTGCACCTCAACATGTTACCATGGACAATCTTATCCTTGCTCATAGTTTCACCTGTTGAGTTGTCACCGAACTTTGAGTTGCCTTTCATGTGTCTGGAAACTGTCCAGATACCGTACAGATTCTTCAAAAGGTTGTCCCTGTTTACCTGCAATAAGAAAATAAACTTTTGGTACCCAAATTTACTTGATTCCAGATTGAATTAACCCTATCAGAAACCATACTTGAATTACTTTGATGGTTATTCCAGTGTATGTATCCAGCAAGGTGCGTGCTGAAGTTGTGCGTGATCTTTTGAATTGTGGTTTCATATTCTGACCATTCAGATCGCGTCTCAGCTGATCATTTATCTTATTCTTTCTCACCTTTGTTGAACCATGCCTTTGCTGGTTCAGATCAGACGATGGTGGAGTAGATTTTACTATGTCCTTGTCAAGTCTGTTCTTTAGCCAGCTGGGCTTAGTGTTCTCAGGTGGAGCGTAGCCTATATCATGCTTGCCTTTCTGGTCCAGCTTAGCAGCATTGTGGTCATCATATTTGACCATTTCAAGTATCATGTATCACACTAGCTTTGACAAAATTCACTTTCTTGAATTTGTCATATACTAGTCTGATTGAGTATTTGTCGCACCTGAGCTTCTTGCTTCCGAGCTGAAACCTAAGACACAATTTTATCATCTAGTGGCTTCTGGGCTTCCTGCAGCTTGCTCAAAGAGACGGAAGACTTAGTCCACGAGTTCATCTTTATTTAATCTTGCATTTTCAGATGTATCTTGTGAGGTCCGGGGCTCAAAGAGGGCGGGGAGTGATCGTCGGTGCCAGAGGTTGCACGGAAAATGAGCGGCTCCTGGCAGGCTTCTAGAGGCGAAGGGGCACATGAATGAACCGATCCCACACCGGAATGAGAGAGATTACGAGACTGGGATGTTATAGATGTAATTGAGGTTAGTTGAGGAAGACTTATCAGATTTAATTGGTAATACTCATACCAACAAGGTGCATCTTCTTTTCGGGAGCTCATCACTTAAGAACTCTAAAGTTAAGCGTGCTTGACTTGGGACAATTTTGGGATGGGTGACCCTCTGGAAAGTTTCTCAGGGTGCATGCGAGTGAAGACAAAACACGCTGAAAAGATCAGTGATGGTACAGTGGGGACAGTCGTTAGATCTGGGGCGTTACATATCTCATCTGACTTTATTTTCAACAAATCATTTTCAATTCTGAGCTAACATAACTCAGCCTCAAGACTGTCAAGCTTTCCAAGATGTGAGCAGCTCGGATCGTCTGCACTATCTTTTTGGCTTTTGATTTTTGCTTTAACCTCCTCAAATGATTGTTATAGCTTCTTACACTCATGGACCATTTCGTTTAGTACAGAAACGAGGTCCTCGCGTGTAAATTTAACGTTAGAGAAGTCAAATACCTCATCGCTATCATCTGCCATGGGATGGTATACTTCTTCTTGCTCACTCTCACTGGATGAGCTGCTTGAGGTACTTGATTTTGAATTGGAATCCGCCCATTTTTTGCTCTCCTCAGCATAAAGAACTTTGCGGTCATTCTTTTTCTTGAAGGTCTTTCTACTGCCTCTGTCATGCCTTCGGTCTGATGACTTCTTTTCATCTCTCTTTGGTTTCATGTAGTCAGCGGAGAAGTTTCCTGATTTGCCACAAATAAAGCACTTGGAGTCGGTAGAATTCTGTTCAAATTTATCAATTTTATTTGAAAAATAAGGAGAGAAAGTATTTCTCATAAATTTCTCAAACTTATTTACGAATAGGGACACTTCATCATTGCTCAGCTGCTCAGCTGTTTTATGAGGCTTGTCCTCTGTAGCAGCTACGGCTTTCACGGTTTGGGATATTGAAGCTTCCTCTTCCGATCGATTCAGTAGCTCGAGTTCATAAGCTTTAAGATCTACAAATAGGTAATAGAGTTCAAGCTTGTAGATCATTTGATTCCCTCATGGCCATCATCTTGACATCCCACTCTCGGGGTAGCGTTCACATAACCTTCACGACCACCTCAATATTTGTATAAGTTTTCCCGAGAGCCGCTAGTTCAATAACGATGCCGCTGAATCCTTCATTTAATGTTGTAATTATTTCTCCAGCTTTCATTTTGATGGAATCAAACTTCTATGTGGCCACTATGAGCTTGTTTTCCTTTGTTTGTTCATTTCCCTCACAGAGCTGAGTAAGCTTGTCCCATATCTCCTTGGCAGTTGAGCACATATTCATCATGCTGAACATGTTCTTGTCTAGCGTCTTGAATATAATATCCTTGGCCACATTATCAAGATTTTCCTTCTTTTTATCGTCGGTTGTCCACTCGTATCTTGGCTTTTCTACCATTTTAGGAGCACCATCAGATATGGCAACAACAGTGTTGGCATTCATGATCTTCATTGGTACATATATAATGACGAACCACATACCATCATCCTGGGCCGACAAGTGTGCTGTACACGGATTTTTCAATCGTCATAATCCTTTTTTGAGAACATAGGGATCTTGTTATATGATTCCATTATAAAGAACGAGATTTTAAAATGATTTTTGTCAAGATTGGGTAAACTCTGCTCTGATACCATTTGTTAGTATCGAAACACACAGTACAAAGTTACGGGGGTTGAATAAACTCTTTAAAATGTTTGTGTTTTAAAATAATTTTCAGATCGATTGCGTTAACAACTCTGCAACTCAATCTAATATGTTCTCTTGAGAAATATAAAATACATGCGGAAAAATCTCAATCGAATAGTGACAGTGTATGCAAAATTAAATCATATTGCGAGAAGAGATTTGTTCTAAAAGTTAGAAGCAACACTTCTACGTTTCCCATTCTTCCGATCAAAGAATGATTCCACTAGAAGATTTTGATAAGAATGCAAAGTATCCTAATCCAATCAGTCCGATCGCACCCCGAGCTAAATTCATAGTCTCACAAATTACAACGGCTCGCAGACTGTGTTTACAAGGAATTTCTAATGCTTTTCTAAAGAAAAAGAGTTCAAAGCTCAAAGCTTAAAGATTCAGCAACACACTGAAATCTTGTTACAATTGATAGAAATATATTTTGGTTTGTTATTCAATATCGGCTCGCAATCTGTTTTCTCGTTATAGCATCGTACGTGTTCTCACGAACGTTCTTCTGTATATACTCTATGACCCATAGACATATCGGATGGATCCCTGAGCTGTTTCATGAAGCTCAATAATGCGGATTTAATTCTAGTAATGTACCTTGTACTGTTTCTTAAATGTTTTCCTTTTTTTGCACCAAAATGGCAACTCTAATATAGATGTAGTTCTTAGAATTTCTTGAATTTGGCCGAAAGTATACCGATAACTATAAATGAATCCTCAGAATTCAATACATTAGATCATGCTACAATCGGAATGATTTGTCAAGCAATTTGTAGCGTACTGATATCGTGAACTGAACTACTCCTTTGTGCTGATCTGCCTGAGATGTAATATTATCTAACCTGATCTGCCCTGAGCTGAACTGTCTTGAGCTGATCTCTCTGAGCAGAACATAGCTAAAATGTTCTACTCTAAACTGATCTGCCCTAAACTGATCTTCTCTAAACTGAACTTCTCTAAACCGATCTGCTCTTCTCTAAAGTATTATGATATGGATCTGATTCAACTAATATAGTTGAGTTGTCCTTACTCGACTCAGTCCTGATCTGATTTGAACAAAAAACGTCGTAAGCTATGGCCTGATCTGTTTGCTTAGTGTCCGAACTGATTTTTTCTTAGCATATTTTTGTCTTCACCAAAACTTAGAATATTCAACAATTTTTTCCTTTTTGGTGATGACAAACTTTGGACACTTTAGAGATCAAAAGAAAATTTTATTTCACTTAAAAGAAAATTACAAAATTGTTTCCCCTATACAATTTGGTACACCCAGATCTTCTATGCTGATGAACTCTTCTCATGGGCCGAAAGTTTCATTTCTCAATGTAATCTTCTTTTCTCGCCGTCTTCCCTCTTTTGGCATTACCAAGCTCCTTCAATCAATCGACTACTTCAGCCATTTGAGCGGTGCATTTATTCGAGGACATGCTTTTCCACTTAAAAGAAATATTTTTGAATGGATGGTGTGGTGATAAAATTTATTGAAAGTTCGTATCTGATGTTGGTGTAGTGATAGAGTTATTTTTGTTTATAACGTTAGATACATTTTTAAATGTTGCTGGAATTTTAAGAAAATTATTTTTAATTTTTAGAGTAAGAATACTCTGATGTTGGTGCAGTGGTAGAGTTTTTTTTTATTTCTAACTTTACGGTAAATTTTTGATGTTGCTGGAATTTTATGAAAATTATTTCTAATTTTTAGAGTTTGAGAAAAAAAAACTCATACATTTAAATCACGGGTATTACAGTATCATACTAAATAGGTTACTTTAATCTTTCGCGTTTTATAATATCCTATATAGATAGTATAAATGTGTAACAATGGAATAATCCCTATGGATAAAAAATAACATATATTAGGCAAATAACAGTGCCTTTTATAAAATGTAATATACAAACATTTGATTGATCTTCAAGTTGGAATCAAAACTGAACAAAAATATCTCAATATGTTATTTAAAAAAAGTACTCCATGTAAATGTGACTAAGTTTTAGAAACGTGTACTTATTGAATCTGTATTCGTGTTTCTACCATTCAATAATTTCACTAAATTTTAAATGAAGTGTACTTATATCAGTCCAAACTGAACCCAGCACCGGGGGTCCTACACCATACTAATAATTCTGTTAAAGATAATAAATAAAGCGCATGCTTTTACGACTACAGGCCATCGAAGTCAACCCCTCCACCGCCCTTCTTCTGTTAGATTTCAATTAGTTAATTATTAATTAAAATGAAATGAAAAAAGAAAATAAAAGGCACTAAATTAATCAGTATATTGTATAAAAATTTATATTGACAATGAAGGTCGTACATAGTCTTGTATTACTTTTGAAACTATAAAACTATATCATATACAGTATTAATTATTTGTTTAAATTAAATAGTTGTTACTATTTTGTGAGTTCAAAACAATATAATTATATATATAAATGTATATATATATTTAATAACATATAACTCATCTATAATAGTAGTCTTAGAGAGTTAAATTGTTGGATTTAATTAGAGGTTTTAAGATCTACCCCGCGTTCATTAATTTAATAATAATAATACTAATAAAAAGTTAGACAACAATGCACTTCATAATTTTAATTATTATTTCTCTTGAATAATTAAGCTTCTATAAATACTTACTAAGTAACGGTAACCCATCTCTTCCTTTTTACACTATATGATTTCATCAACTCATTTTTCATACGGAACTTCTTATTCTTCTAAATGTTTCTTTTCCCATGTCACATTATGCAAAACTTTATTCAATTTTTTCCTTTTGTTTTACTAGTTTTCTGTTCAGAACATCCGATGTTTAAATAATATTGAGAAAATAGTAAAAGATACATTCACTTAGGCACTAGGAATGCCAACTTACCAATGATATAATAGCTGCAACGTCACCAAAAAATTATACTGGGTTCGATTTGGTGAGCTCCGAATTAGTCTTCAGCATTTGATCCAGCAATATGCTCGGTTCTTTCCTGTAATGGAGAATAGCTGTTAGGGGGATGCATTTTCCGTGTGATTCCTCTAATGTTTAAACCAGGTCTTTACTATAAAGGTGAAAGCAAATGAAGGACTCTAATGCTTAAACCAGGTCTTTACTATAAAGGTGAAAGCAAATGAAGGAATTGAGCAAGGGTTGCTATGGAGGCTACTAGAGACGTTTTGATTTTAAACACTAACAGAGAGACATTTATATGTTCCTGATCTGGTTAAAAACATCAGTTCTATTTCTATGCTAGATAGAGATAATTTATTATTCTTGTGTTTTTGCTAGAAGAATTTGTAATATTTAAAGAATGGATGCTTAATTGGAACCGAACAATTGGAAAATAATCTCTATGATTTGAAATAAAATATATTTCATTAACCAATGGACAAATATAAACAAAAACAAATAAGCAAGATAGTCCAAATATGGTACACTAAACTATGCCACATTTCATAAAAGAAGAATGACAAGTTAGTGGGAGAATGTATATTTGGTTTGTCAGACGTTAACTCTCTGCCTACTTTTAAATCCAGATTGAAAAGAAAAATGACCAAGGCTCTCTTCAAAGAAATGTGGAACGTTCACATGATTTTTGATTTGATCTATATTGACATGCGTGGTCCATCAAGTATTAATACAAAATATGGACAATCCTACTTTATTACCTTTACTATTGACTTCTCAAGGTTTGGGTATGTATCCCTCATAAAATAAAACTTTGAACCATTTGACAAGTTCAAAGAAGTCAGAGCTTAAGTGGAAAAGAAGCTGGGAAAAAGTATAAAAGTATTTCATCCGATCGAGGAGGTGATACTGGAGCACTGATTTCTTAAACTATCTAAAAGAGATTGTGACTATGCCAGATCGGGAGCTTCTACTCCAATAGTTCGAGATCACGAAACAAACGTTAGGGGTCTTCGCAAGTGTTACCGATGTATCCCCTCCAATATTTAATCAGATCTCATTTGAGTGAGAGACTAGAGAGTAGTAGGGAATGCTGAAATTCACCAGTGGCGAGTGTCAGTTATGAAAGGTATTCCCGAAAGTTATTAATGTTCGCGTGATTCGTGTCCAATCCCGAGATCCACTGCTTAGTCATTGCTTTAGCGTCGACATTTCCGAGTGTTCGGCTTCCCTACTGAGATGTATGCTTTCTTCGCCTGGGGAGTACATGCTTTTGAGCGATCTCGGGGTTTTTGGCCCCACTTAGTTTGGTTCCTGAGATGACTCTGTGCTCTTCTCATCTCTGTTCTCGAGATGAGTATGGTAGGATTTAGGGGTATCAACATCCACGCTAGATACAAATGTTGACTCATTTAGTTTCTAGTCTGATGCCCCCCATAAACCACATCGGGACCCGAAGATCGAGTAGCGTGCTCCAAGCCAAGCCCGAGAACAGAGCAGCTCATCCGCTACCTCGGCACACGACCAGCTCGGGAGTTACCCAAAGACCAGCACTACGCTACAGGCTCGATCTATGCTAAGCTCGGGCTGATTCCCGAGGGCGCTCTATCAAAACTAAGTTCCGCCCGAGGCCTCACTACCATCTCGGGAATGTCTCCCGAGGACCTAGTCCCGACGTGATGCAGAATCCTGCCTGGATACGTTTTTCCTTACTTGGAAGATCCCGGAACGATACAACTTTCCTTGTTAATGCAACAAGATCTCCGAAGATCGCGGAGAAGATCTCGCCCGCCCGATATCTCCGCCGAGATAGGCTCATCTCAACCGCCTAGCCCCTCTATAAATACCAGGTTTGCTTCCTCATTCAGGGGACGCTCATTCACATTCATTCTGCTCTCACAGCCTTATATTGCTCTCGTTTTCTCTCGCGCGCACTGCCTGACTTAAGCATCGGAGGGGCTTCGCCGGACACACCTCCGACGCCCTTTGACGGGTGTTTTGTGGTTACAGACATTCAGACATACTCTCCAGTTCCCGACGCCCTCCACGTGCCCGAGGTCCTTGACGTGGTGATAACTCTCGGCTGAGGTTAATTTGGCTACATCAATTGGCACCGTCTGTGGGAAACGAAGAAGAGAAAAGATAAGATGCCACCAAAGAGGACCAGAGCTCAGGGTACTGGGGAGACTAGCAACACAGAGAGTATTGCTCAAGGGTCGGAGAACCCCCCTCTCACAGCCGCACAGATAGTTGAATTGGTAGCCACCACTGTGGCGCAGGTACTAGCTAACAGGCCTGATTCGTAGCCCCCTCCCGATCAACAAACAGAGGAGATCAGGAAGTTGCGTGAGGAATTAGAAAATCTGAGGAAGGAAAGAAGCTCGGCGCCTCCTCCCCCGCCTGCTCGGGAGGTGCCATTCTCTGTTGAGGTGTTGGATGCCGAGCTGCCCCAACACTTTAAATATCCGAATGTGGGAGAGTATGACGGGATGGGAGATCCCGAGGAGCATCTATCCCAGTTTGAGAACGCTGCACTTCTCCACCGATATTCTGACCCTATCAAGTGCAGGATTTTTCTTACCACTCTGGTCCGAGCTGCCCAGCAGTGGTTCAACCTCCTGCCAGCTGGGAGTATCAAGTGTTTTCAGGACTTCAGCCAGGCGTTTCTGCATCAGTTCGCTAGCAGCAAGAAACGGTCTCTGACTACCTTGAATCTGTTTACTGTGAAGCAGAAGGAGGAGGAGACGCTTCGGGAGTACATTCGACGCTTTAACAGAACTATCATCGAGGTGCCATCTGCTACGCCCGACCTCTTGATCGGGGCGTTCACCCAGGGATTGCGAGGGGGTGATTTTTTCAAGTCACTGGTCAAGAATCCCCGAAGACATTTGATGAGCTTCTGAC
>KV011268.1:51808-62975 GCA_001598015.1 Dorcoceras hygrometricum
GCATTAAAATATTTCTACTTAAAATAGTTTCTTGACTTAAAAGGTATGCATTAAAACAATTTCATGCTCAAAGTAACTACAAATCTTTGCATAAATTAAATGGATTCTAAAACATTTTTCCTCGTGAAACGAGTACTGACTCCCTCGAGGAGGCTTGACTTCTAGAACCCTTTTCTTAAAATATAACGTCCCTCACTTCTTAAATTATATTTAATTTAAAAGAGATCATAAATGCGGAAAAGAAAATATTAGGAATATTTTTTTTGCTTTATATACTAACTCCTACATGATAGATAATAAAAATATTTATAAATGAATCAATAATAGTAAGTCATTGTCATAAGGTTTCTAAGAATAATAAAAGTCTTAACCAACAAAATAAACGTGCATGATAGCTAAAATTTGTCTAAGTCATAAAAATAATCCTCATGCATAAGAAAATATACTTTTCTCAAAACAAGTCGACATATGCTGAAAGTACTGAAAGTGCTAAGCGGAAACAAGAGGTCGCTGGGTAGGTGCCAAGTCCGACTGCAATCTGCTCAGGAATCCTGCCCCTCAATCTCGATCTCAACCTCATCTGCACCATCCAAGCATAGTGAGTCTAAAGACTCAACAAGTACAAAACTGAGATAACGAGTACTAAATAATACATGCACATGCATTAAAATGTTTCTATTTAAAATAGTTTCTTGACTTAAAAGGTATGCATTAAAACAATTCCATGCTCAAAATAAATAAAAATCTTTGCATAAATAAAATGATTTCTAAAACATTTTTCCTCGTGAATTCCGTTCCTCGACAGTGGTTCCTCAACCTCAAGTCGCTTGATCAAGCTAATAAACACTAGTACTAGGTTGGAAAGGCACTCCAGTACTCATCTGGAGCCCAGACCCGTCAGTTGAAAAGGTACTTCAGTACTTATCTGAAGCCCATACCCGTCATTTTGATATGGCAAGCGGAACGTCTCCCGACCCCATATCCGTCATATAAAAATCACAATCAAGTCCCATCATTCAAAAATCATTTTTCCTCATTCTTGCCTCAAATAGTTTTCTCGAATCCTCAATAATTAAATAAATTCCATAACCTCAAAAACATTCTGCCCATAAATACTTTAAAAGTAAGCATATGCACTTTAAATAGTCTAACATGCTAAAAATCATTTTCTAGGCCTTAAAATTTCCATAAAATATTAAAAATCTCATAAATGCTAAAAATGCTTAAAAACAGTTCATAATATCCTTAAAACATATGGTAAAGTCACTCATGAATTTTGGCAGCCCCTAGGACTCAATTTCCCAACTTTCCCGAAAATACCCCGAAAGGACCCACTCTGCTCGACAAAACCGTAAAACTCATATAAATTTCATTTCTTAACCAAATGACCTCAAACTTGGATCCACGTAACCCTAACGCGATGTACTAGTTACTGGAACAAACCGCATTCAAAAAAGATATCTGAGGTGACAACAGTGATGCTCACAACCCTACTGGTCGCGCACAGGAACAATTCTGGGAGAGGTTAGAAACACAAATTCGAACCAGCCCCTTCCCTTGACTCCAGCACCCGACCTACCCCTCACACAGCCCATGTAAGACCCTTAGGACCTCTGCTAACCCCTTTGAATCGAAACCTAAGCCATACTAGACTTCTCCTCCCTTCAAGATCCACCATTGACAACCCCAACACAACCTCACTCACACCCATCAAACGGCCTTAACCCTCTCCTTCACCAAAGGTACAGATCTGAACTAGGCTGCAAAACACATGAATGAATTTCATTAAACAGTAAGATATGCATTAAAAGTGGATTCATCCAATCACCATATCATAAATCATCACACACATATACATAAGCTTGAAAGGTGCATTCAAGGAAGATTTGTACTTGCTTTTATTTGTAAAAACTTACAACCAAGAAGTGATGTAGGCTTTGAGGAAGACAAGAAACACCACACAAAGCCAAGGGGAAGCCTTGAGCCACCACAAAAAATGGAGAGGCAATGGGGAGAGGGAGGTGTGCACTAAGGAATGTGGAGGGAGGCTTGCACTAGGGTTTTGGGGGAGGGAATTTGTTTACGTGTACTTGTAAGGGTGTGGTAGGTTAGTGAGGGTAATTTAGGGATAATTAGGTAGATTAGTGAGGGTAATTTAGGGATAATTAGGTAGATTAGTGGCAAGAGTTGTGTTTTTAAGGAATACTCAAAGTTGCTATTTAAATTGATAAAAGTGCTACTCCTCCACACTTAGAAATTTTGAATGAAAGTTTGGTGAAAATAAACTCCCCTCCTAGTCTATGATTTTTGAAAATATGAGGTTGGAATAAGGTAAGAAGATTCGATTTTTTTTGTAGTGATGCAAGTGTGTGTAAAACTTGTCATTTAGTAGAAAAAGTGCTAATCATCTAAAAGAATGAAATTCTCAATCCCTCATGGTTTGCAAAAATTTAAAAGTATTTTAAAAACGAAATTCCTCTCCAATGTTCACATTCTAAAAATAGAAAGTCTCAAGGCATGGCGCATGACTTCGAGAATGAATTTAAAAAAAAATAAGAGTCCTCGGTGTCCTCGTCAACTCCTTTCCAACCTCGCATCATCTAAATCATGAATCTAAAAAAGTCCAGGGAAGTCTAATGCAGCAGCAGATGCCCTTAGTAGGAAGGTATGTGCTTTGTCCTTGACTACTGTGGGTGTATCTAGCTTGATAGAAGATTGTTGTATTTCTTGATATCTATTTGAGACAGATAGACAACCGATGAGAGTTTGTGCTATCAGTGCTGAACCTGAGTTATTGATTTGTGTCAAAGAAGCACAGAAGAGGGATCCGAATATTCAGAGGTCAATTGAGATGGTCAGATCTGGACATCAATATGAATATCGGGTCAGTGCTGATGATATTTTATATGTGAATAACAGACTTGTTGTTCCAGATGTATCAGAGTTGAACAACAGATATTGAATGAAGCTCACAGAAGTAGATTCAGTATTCATCCTGGTGGCAGGAAGATGTACAACGATCTGAGGAAGCAGTACTGGTGGAAGCAAATGAAGTCTGATGTGACTGATTTTGTTCTAAATGCTTGAATTGCCAACAGGTGAAGGCTGAGAGAAAGAAACCTGCTGGTTTATTACAAAGTCTGTCAATCCCTGAATGGAAACGGGACCACATTTCCAAGGAATTTGTGACAAGATTGCCACGATCATCCCGAGGATGCGACGCGGTGTGGGTGATTATCGATAGGTTGACGAAATCTGCATGTTTTATTCCTTATCGGATGATCTATCGTCATGATCAGATAGTGGACCTTTATGTTCGGGAAGTGGTAAGACTCCATGGTGTGCCAAAGTCGATTGTATCTGATCGAGATCCGAGATTCACTTCACACTTTTGGAATAGTCTACAACAAGCTCTAGGTACACATTTACATTTGAGTACCGCTTATCATCCTCAAAATGATGGACAATATGAACGAACTATTCAGACTCTTGAGGACATGCTTAGAGCTGTAGTACTAGATTTTGGTATTACATGGCAAGATTCATTACCGCTTGTAGAGTTTTCGTACAACAACAGTTATCAGACGAGTATTGAGATGGCTCCATTTGAGGCACTGTACGGAAGGAAATGTCGATCGCCATTGTATTGGGATGATGTGTCAGAGGTACCTGAGTTGGGATCTCCACGTTTTATTGGTCCTTATGTGATTCTCGAGAAGATAGGCGATCTTGCTTATCGACTCGCATTGCCTCCGTCTCTTTCTGGTATACATGACGTCTTTCATGTATCTATGCTGAGGAAGTATCTATCTGATGCATCTCATGTTATTCCATCTGATGAAGCTGAACTCGATGAAAATCTTAGCTACTTTAAACAGCCGATTCAGATACTTGATCGAAAGGAAAAGCAACTCCGAACGAAGACCATTACATTAGTGAAGATTCAGTGGAATCGACATGGAGTTGAAGAAGCTACATGGGAAGTTGAAGATGACATGAGACAGCGATTTCCATATTTGTTCCAGTGATGTGAGTTCTTATTCAGTTTCTGTATTCTTTTATATTTCGGGTATCCAGATTGGTTATGCCGACTGCATGCGATTTCGAGGACGAAATCAGTTCTGAGAGGGGGAGAATTGTAAGGCCCGGGATTATTTGATTTAATAATCCGAGATTAGTTAATTTTAATCTGAGAATATAAAATCTAAGAATATTAAGAGTTTGGAATTAAATTATAATGTTCTTGAATTATTTTGGATTGAATTTGAATTAAATTGAGGGCAGAGGTGTGTTTTGCAGTTTCTAAAAATTCAGGGACTAATTGCAAATATGACAATACATATCTTATTTTGGTATGAAAATGATCAGCATGGCACGTGGGATTCACATCACTTCATGGGAAATTCTTCATAAATTGGAGAGAAAACCGAGACCTTCTACTTTGAATTAGAGTTGATTTTCAAATCCTTGTAACTTTTGATCCGGGTATCCGATTTCGATTCTGTAAAGTGTTCTGGACTCGTTACGACAAGGCATTCGATTTGATGTAAGTGTTTATGTATTTCATCATGTTTTGAGAATCTGTAATTGGCAGATATCAGATTATGAGTTTGTTATTTGTGTTCTTGAACTTTATATGTTTCGATATCGAAACCGGATCAAGGACTTGATGTTGTATGAATCTGTGATGATTTTCAGAAGCATATTGATCTATATACCTGCTGATATGGGGGGATTAGGTTGATATATTGCTGGTTTAGCTTGTATTTAAATTGGAATTGATGTAGATATGGATTGGATATAGTTTGAGCTATCTTTGAAAAGGAAGCTTGCTAGTATTGCTGATTTCGAATTCTTATGCTGTTGTAGTGATGATACGGTTGTGATATGGATTGTATTTGATTGATATATTGATATATTTGAAGTTTGGGTTACCGATTTTTAGCCGTTACGTCGCCGGTTTGAGAATTGATAAGTTTTTGGGAAAATTGTTAAGCCGTGTATTGGATTGAATTTGAATGATGATTGATATTGAATGATTGGATCGAGATTGATATAAGTTCTTGATATTACATCTCAGAATGAAGTTTGATATGAATGTTTTGGTGTTATGTTTCAGATTGGAAGCATTCCAAAACCGAGCTAAACGAAGGTATAGTTTGACATTGAGAGTTAGGGATCTGAATACTCAGGAATGATATTTCTTGAGTTATCCCGACAAATCACATACTTGTTAATTACTGAACTTGATTTAGAACTTGTAGTGATATTTGTTGATCCATCACAGGTAGTGGATCTTTGTTTTCGATATGAGATTATATGATATGAAAATGAATTGATTCTAATGCCAAGGTCTGATATGACCTTATTTTCGAAGTCTGAGTTGATTTCGTTAGATGGATATCCATGTCAAGATCGGATACGAATCTTGATGGCATCGATTCGAGATGAATCAGTTCTTATTTTGAGATATGCGATATGTTCATTTCATTTCGAATTGATATGTTAGTCTTGATATAAACTGATTTATGTTATTCCATGTATATGTCGATTATACTGAGATTGTTTCTCATCGGAGTTTATCCGGCTGTTGTCTTGTTTTGTATGTGTGCATGACAACAGGTAGGAAAGAGCTGGATTGACTGGACAGGGGTAGTGAGAGCTTACTACCTAGAAGAGGGGCGACGGACGAGAAGAACTAGAGACCCGTTGTTGGTTTAGATTTCGAACATAGAGTGCTAGTATTTGATGTATCTGATTTTGTAACTAAGCTTGACAGATCTTGTAACAATGGACGTAGAATTTGGTAACCTTTTGTACAGTTTATGTTCTGTTTTATTAATGAACAGCTTTCAAGAAATAGAGTTAAAAAAAACAGATTCCATTTTTTTAAAACTCGTCTGGATTTATTAATCGCCCCGTAAGATTAGATGAGTAATTGTGGGAAGAGGTCCCCACATAGCCCAACAGTCTGGACACCATAGGTAGACCTCGTGGTCGTCAGTTCAAGAAGAAGTCAGGTTCTAGTTCTTCTGGCTCAGGTATTTCTAGTAGCGGTAGTAGTTCCAAGGTCGAGTTTTGTGGCCAGTGTGGAGGAAGGCATCCTAAAACGCAGTGTGTAGGAGTGCAAGGTTAGTGCAACGTTTGTGGACAGTATGGACAATTTGCGAGAGTTTGTCCTTTGTCTGGATCACAACGCACTGCTGCCCCACCGTAGAGTCGAGGTGGATCGTCTAGAGGTCGTTCTTTTCCAGTTCAGTAGCAGAGATTGGGAGAGCCTCAGTTTAGGCCGTTTCAGCAGCCTGATCCTTAATGGTTTGGACAAGCGGTAGTAGTTCCAAGGTCGAGTTTTGTGGCCAGTGTGGAGGAAGGCATCCTAAAACGCAGTGTGTAGGAGTGCAAGGTTAGTGCAACGTTTGTGGACAGTATGGACAATTTGCGAGAGTTTGTCCTTTGTCTGGATCACAACGCACTGCTGCCCCACCGTAGAGTCGAGGTGGATCGTCTAGAGGTCGTTCTTTTCCAGTTCAGTAGCAGAGATTGGGAGAGCCTCAGTTTAGGCCGTTTCAGCAGCCTGATCCTTAATGGTTTGGACAGTCTTCCCAGCCCGAGTTTTCAGGACCTCAGTTTTCCCAAGTGAATGCCATGACGAGGGAGCAAGCGGAGGGCACGCCAGGAGGAGGAGTGATCGCAGGTACTTGTTTTGTCTTTGATTTTCTTGAGCGTGTGTTGTTTGATACAAGATCATCAAATTCGTTTATTGCTGAAGCATTTGTGGTTGTGCATGGTTTGCATACCACTGTTTTGTGTGATGTTGTGTCTGTTGCGACTCCTGCCGGCACGAGCCTGTACTCCCAAGAGATCTTGTTGAATGGGCGTTCTTAGGTTTGGTGAGAACGTGTTGTTAGCCAACCTGATCAGGCTAGTGATGTGGGATTCGATTGTATAGTGGGAATGGACGTGTTGTCTAGTTATAGGGCCACTGCGGATTGTTTCCATGGCGTTGTGCGTTTTTGTCCCCAGTCTGGTGAGAAATGGAATTTCTATGGTCACGATTCCCAGTCGAAGATTCCTTTAGTCTCTGCGATGGAGATGTTTAGCCTGTTGTCGTTGGAGAATGCTGGATTTATGATCTATGCTTTAGATGCGTCTTCTTCTTCGCGCGTAGAGCTTAGTGATGTTCCCATTGTGCGCAATTTCCCAGATGTGTTTCCGGAGGAGATTCCTGGTTTTCCTCCAAAGAGGGAGATAAACTTCAGCATTGAGTTGGTACCTGGTACAGCTCCTATCTCTCGATCTCCGTATCGTTTAGCGCCTACTGAGTTGAGGGAGCTTAAGGTTCAACTTAGCGACTTGTTAGAGAAGGGATTCATTAGGCCGAGTATGTCCCCGTGTGGAGCGCCTATCTTGTTTGTAAAGAAGAAGGATGGGTCGATGAGGATGTGCATCGACTTTAGACAGTTGAATAAGGCGACAGTGAAGAATAAGTACCCTTTGCCGAGGATCGATGACTTGTTTGATCAGCTTCAAGGTTCGATTGTGTTCTTGTTTGTAAAGAAGAAGGATGGGTCGATGAGGATGTGCATCGACTTTAGACAGTTGAATAAGGCGACAGTGAAGAATAAGTACCCTTTGCCGAGAATCGATGACTTGTTTGATCAGCTTCAAGGTTCGATTGTGTTTTATAAGATCGATCTGCGTTCGGGATACCATCAGTTGCGCATTCGAGAGCAAGATGTTGCGAAAACTGCTTTTCTTACAAGGTACGGGCATTATGATTTTTTAGTTATGCCTTTTGGTTTGACGAATGCCCCCGTAGTTTTCATGGACCTGATGAATCGAGTGTTTAGAGAGTTCATTGATCAGTTCGTGATTGTATTTATCGATGACGTTTTGGTGTACTCTAAGACTCCGATGCAGCACAAAGAGCATTTGAAGTTGGTTCTTCAGACGCTACGAGACTTGTAGCTGTATGCTAAGTTTTCTAAGTGCGAGTTTTGGTTGGATAGAGTTGTGTTTCTGGGTCATGTCATTTCAGTGGAAGGTATTTCTGTGGATCCCAGTAAGGTAGAGGCTGTTGTTAACTGGGAGCGCCCCAAGAATGTTGCTGAGATTCATAGTTTCTTGGGTTTAGCTTGCTATTATAGGCGTTTTATAGAGGGATTCTCTAGTATAGCTAAGCCGATGACAGAGTTGACTTAGAAAAACAAGAGGTTTGTTTGGACTGAGCAGTGTGAGAACAGTTTCCTGTTGCTCAAAGAGAAGCTAACTTCTGCGTTGTGCTAGCTTTGCCGTGTAGTTCCGGTGGTTTTGTGGTTTGTGCAGATTCTTCCTTGAATGGATTGGGTTGTGTGTTGATGCAGAATGGTCGAGTCATTGCGTATGCCTCTCGTCAGTTGAAACCGCATGAGACTCGTTACCCAGTTCATGATTGGAATTGGCAGCAGTGATTTTTTCCTTGAAGATTTGGCGCCACTATCTGTATGACGAGCAGTTTGTGGTGTATTCAGACCACAAGAGCCTTCAGTACCTATTTTCTCAGTCAGATTTGAACATGAGACAGCGTAGATGTATGGAGCTGCTTAAGGATTTTGATTGTGAGATCCAATATCAGCCTGGGAAGATGAATTTAGTTTCTGATGCATTGAGCAGAAAGGCTCAAGTGGCGATGCTGGATTCGTTGCAGATTTCGAAGGACCATAAGCATCTAAGCACTACTGGTTAGCGATTTTACACAGGTGAGGATTATGTTGTGGTGTCTTCTTTTCAAGTTGAGCCACAGATTGTTGCGAGCGTTAGAGCAGCTCAGAGGACAGATCCATCTATCCATGAGTTGAAACTGAAGGTGAGAGCTGTACAGTTAGAGGATTACACTGTCTCGTCTGATGGTTGTTTGAGATTTTGTGGCAGGTTGGTTGTGCCAAATCTGATCGATTTGAAGGAGGAGATCTTGAGAGAAGCGCACTGTAGTGTTCATCCTGGTGCAAGGAAGATGTATCATGCCTTGAAGCAGCATTACTGGTGGGAAGGTTTGAAGAGTGATGTTGCCGATTTTGTAGCCCGTTGTTTGAATTGTCAGCAAGTTAAGGCCGAGAGGATGAGACCTGGTGGTCTATTGCAGAGTTTGGACATTCCCAATGGAATTGGGAGCACATAGCTATGGACTTTGTAACACATTTGCCTCGTTCCAGCAGAGGTTGTGATGCTGTATGGGTTGTAGTGGATAGATTGTCGAAGTCTGCTCACTTCATTCCCTATAGCATGACCTATTCTTTGAACAAGATGACGAAGCTGTACATAGATTTCGTGATGATATTGCATGGTGTGCCAGTTTCTATCGTTTCAGATCGTGATCCGAGGTTTACTTACAGATTGTGGAAGAGTTTGCAAACAGCTTTGGGTACCAGATTGGCGATGAGTACAGCGTATCATCCCCAGACAGATGGACAATCTGAGAGAACTATCCAGATTTTAGAGGATATTTTTGTTGGGATCCGGATCACGCCCCCCGGAGAGGCAGCGGAAGAACAGAAAACAGATGCTGGGAGACGATCAATACGAGTAATACAAAATAATCTATGACATTCATAGGGTGTTTGATAGGAATACCTTGTTGGCACTTGTGCCTGGCTCCAACCGGAATTACAATAACGCCGGCTCTTCACGGTAGATTGCGGTAGATAACGCCAATCAGGTCCATGACCGGAGGCGGGATTCCTTCGTCAGCCTGCACTAGAAGGCCTGACGAGATCTGCGCGGACGGATTCTTCTCGTCGAATTGGCCGGAACGAATTCCGCCGACTCGAGGCTGCGGCGGCGGCGGCGGCGGCGGCTTTGTGAGAGAGGAGGGAGGCGGCGGCCAATGCTAGGTTTAGGGTTGAGTTGTGAGTGTTAATTTTTGTTATGAAGTCTAATCCATTATTAAATAGATCTTAGTGTTGGACTTGGGCAACGGGCCTGGGTCCAACGGATGAACATTCAGTTCATCTCCACCACCGAGACTTCATCGTAACTCCGATTGCCGATCAGATCGGACCGATCGACTCAGTTTCCAAAACTGAATACTATGATCTGAAAAACCATTTTTTCAGAACCCCAGTGCAAAATGACCGTTTTGCCCCTCAACGTCGGGAAATCTCGATTTGACCCGAGTTGACTTTTAGGAAGTCGCACTCCCCAAAATCCTCTTCTTGTGCTCAACACATTGAGCTGAGTATCCGTGCGGGCGGCGACTCGAGGCGGCGGCGGCGGCGGCACTAGGCGGCGGCGGCGGCTTTGTGAGAGAGGAGGGAGGCGGCGGCCAATGCTAGGTTTAGGGTTGAGTTGTGAGTGTTAATTTTTGTTATGAAGTCTAATCCATTATTAAATAGATCTTAGTGTTGGACTTGGACCGGCCCAACGGGCCCGGGTCCAACGGATGAACATTCAGTTCATCTCCACCACCGAGACTTCATCGTAACTCCGATCGCCGATCAGATCGAACCGATCGACTCAATTTCCAAAACTGAATACTATGATCTGAAAAACCATTTTTCAGAACCCCAGTGCAAAATGACCGTTTTGCCCCTCAACGTCGGGAAATCTCGATTTGACCCGAGTTGACTTTTAGGAAGTCGCACTCCCCAAAATCCTCTTCTTGTGCTCAACACATTGTGCTGAGTATCCGTGCGGGAATCTCGAATCTAGTACTTGTGTGACCCTTAATGGTTCAGGGATACAGCTAGCCGTGGGCCCACAATCATTGTGGCCCCGGAATCACAATTCCGGACTTGCCCATCGGATCATGGTAAGAGCATCTAGCAACATCGCCCCATGATCCCCTAGGTATCACTGATAGTGCCTGCAAGAACCAGTTGGTCGTGGTTAGCGTACAGTACGGTCCTTTCAATCCATATATCCCGATCAGATCAACGACCATTGGTAAATCGAGAGTCGCTATAGATCCGATAGCTATGCATACATCTTGGAGATCAAAATAGTGACATCGCGAGTGTAACTAGGCAAACACATTTACCTAAAACACTTCTAGTACTCTGGCCAGAGATTTATACACTATTATCCCCTCAGATATGACATCACGAACTAGGTAAACACATTTACCTAAAAAACTTCTAGTACTCTGGCCAGAGATTTATACACTATTATCTCCTCAGATAGCATAGCATAG
>KV011268.1:70901-90228 GCA_001598015.1 Dorcoceras hygrometricum
TAGACTTGGTGATGGGTTTGGATCCGGCCCAACGGGCCCGGGTCCAACGGATGAACATTCAGTTCATCTCCACCACCGAGACTTCATCGTAACTCCGATCGCCGATCAGATCGGACCGATCGACTCAGTTTCCAAAACTGAATACTATGATCTGAAAAACCATTTTTTCAGAACCCCAGTGCAAAATGACCGTTTTGCCCCTCAACGTCGGGAAATCTCGATTTGACCCGAGTTGACTTTTAGGAAGTCGCACTCCCCAAAATCCTCTTCTTGTGCTCAACACATTGAGCTGAGTATCCGTGTGGGAATCTCGAATCCAGTACTTGTGTGAACCTCAATGGTTCAGGGATACAGCTAGCCGTGGGCCCACAATCATTGCGGCTCCGGAATCACAATTACGGACTTGCCCATCGGATCATGGTAAGAGCGTCTAGCAACATCGCCCCATGATCCCCTAGGTATCACTGATAGATCCTGCAAGAACCAGTTGGTCGTGGTTAGCGTACAGTACGGTCCTTTCAATCCATATATCCCGATCAGATCAACGACCATTGGTAAATCGAGAGTCGCAATAGATCCGATAGCTATGCATACATCTTGGAGATCGAATAGTGACATCGCGAGTGTAACTAGGTAAACACATTTACCTAAAACACTTCTAGTACTCTGGCCAGAGATTTATACACTATTATCCCCTCAGATACCATAGGATATCCACGCATGTCTGCGAGCGGTGAATCCTCGACAATGATGCATCGACTCCTACATGCATCGGGGTCTCACCCAATCCCGACGCCTTATGATCCCAAATGAGTCGGCAAACGGGTCAAAGTGAGACGCCTATCATGTAGAGTCTCAATGACGTTTCGAGTCGTGAGGACTAATCAGTACAACCAAGACCTCGGACTTATCCACTCGACAAATGGTAACCACTTGGAAAGTCCGAAGGAGGGTAGTTCGATAGATCACCAGGTCACTATCTATCTGCATGCTCAGAACATCACAATGCTCCCTACCAATGAAACATGGTACTTCTCATCGCAGATACTAGTCTCGAACTCGGGAGGCCTTATCCTCATTTTGACGGCCCAATCGACTAGGAACATGTTCAGAATACACAGTGACTATTAGATGTGTTTCATGATAGCCGTCATACCCACTATCACATCTAACATACACTTTGGTGTATTCTAGGTCTTTACTCAACGCAATTGTTAATCATCATATATACAATGAAAGTAAAGAATGCCATATGGATAAATGCGAATATCATATATAAAGATTGTCATATACAAGAGTCTATAAACCCACACGCCACAAGTTGGCTAGTTGAGCATCTACTCTAACAATGTTGAGAGCTGTTGTGATGGATTTTAGTGGTAGCTGGCAAGATTCGTCGTCTTTTGTTGAGTTTTCCTACAATAACAGCTACCAAGTCACGTTTGGTATGGCACCGTTTGAAGCTTTGTATGGCAGGGAGTGTAGATCGCCTGTGTGTTGGGAAGAAGTGGGGGAGAAGCAGCTGTCTTCTCCAGAATTTGTGCAGCGGATGAGAGATCAAGTAGATCTGATTCGCCAACGAATGAAAGCTGCACATGATCGCCAAGTCAGTTATGCGAACAAGAGGCGTAGGCCTTTGGCATTTCAGGTTGGTGATCTGGTTTTCCTGAAAGTTTCTCCTTTTCGAAGTGTTATGAGATTTGGTCTCAAGATAAAGTTAGCTCCTCGTTATGTTGGACCATATGAGATTGTTGAGAGAATTGGTCCTTTGTCTTATTGACTGTTGTTGCCTCCAGATCTGTCTTCCTTACATGATGTGTTTCATGTGTCGATGTTAAGGAAATATGAGCCAGATCCGTCGCATGTATTGAGAACTGACGAGGTGGAGCTAGATCGGACTTTAAGTTATGTGGAATATCCCTTGCAGATCTTGGATAGAAAATAGAAACAGCTGAGGAACAAGACCATTCCTTTGGTGATGGTCCAGTGGAGCAAACATGGTAGAGAAGAAGCTACGTGGGAACTGGAAGAGAAGATGCAGCGTGAGTGGCCGCATCTGTTTGAGTAAGCGTGGTATCAGATTCCAGTAGTTGGGTTGTTTCTGGTTGTTTTCCAGTAGATGGTTGCTTATGTTGTTTGTTCCAGTTATCTTGAACTCTTGATCTGGAATAGTTGTTTGAGGATGAAATCCTGTTTTAGTGGGGGAGAGATGTGAAACCCGAGAGTTTATAAGATTAATTGAGTTATTTAATCGGGGTTAGTATAGACCGGATTTGGTTTGAACATATCTGGGATGAGCCAGCTTTTATTTGGTAAGCTTGGCTTAGTTATCGGGTCCGTTTAAGTCCTTGAAACAGATCTAGAGAGTTGGAGAATTTCCACGGGAACTGATCAGATGTGAGTGTTGGTCAGTGCTGGTGATTGCGCTCAGTTGTGTGATGAAATCTGGTATCACAGGCGTTCATTTGTGAGCCAGCGTGTTTCTGTAGCGAATATCTAAACTACGTCGTTTGGATTAGTTGGAACGACAGAGTTTGGTTTAGCGGGCGAGATTCAGATTTCGATAGGATCTGAGTGTTTGCGATGCGATGCTGTTTAGCATTTCAGATTTGAGTAGCGGGTGATGTGATGCGAGAGTGGACTGTGCGACGTCGTTTGGTTAAAGTCGGGATCTTCTTGGTGTAGAGCCAGATCTGATAGGAGATTCAGATCCGAGTGGGAAATCAGTTTTGAGACTTAAGTTGTCGGTGGGAACTTTTCATCAGATTTGAGCAGAATTGAGTTGTATTTAAGAGGACTTGGTCTTCGTTTTCCTGTATTTTTTCCCCGACACTTATCCCGATAGCAAACTCTGTCGCGATACCCTAGCTACTGTTCACCGAACCTTATCTTCTCTGATTGCCGGCGGTAGACAGATCCGACAGAGACAAGAGTGGTAGCGCTGGACTCCTCTTGTCAAGGCGATTCTTCTCATACCTCTTTCGCAGGCTTGGGATTAGCTGGAGGTGGTTCGCGAAGACATCTCCCTTCTGTAGTCTGTTAGCATAAGTGTCGGATTTGCTTTTCCGTTTAGGTAGCTCGTTGGGTAAATTTAAAGATCCTACCTTGTGCTTAGCTTAGAGCCTTCTGTTGTGTTAGAAGGGTAGGACAGATTTGGTTGAGCTCGTAGCTCCCAATTCATAGTTTCTATGCTACTATCCCTGAGCTGGTATCTGTGTTTGGATTAGCACGTTGTGAGATCTGTGTTTTTCGGGACTGCTTTGTGGTAATTGTAGCTCAGAAGACTTGAGGTACGGATGTGAGCTTGTTTTACAGCTTTGGATTGAGCATGGGTGATTATTCTTGTTGCTGTGTATGCCTTGCATTGTTGTATATGTTCTGTGTTGGAAATTTTATCTGTTGCATACACGAATTTATCATATTGAGCTCAGCTCTGTTTAAGCCGTGCCTTGTTACCTTGATCTGTGGGTACCAGAATGCTTGTTTAGAGGCCGAGCGGGTAACTCCCGTCACCCTCATCTCCCTGTTGGGATCTGTTAGCCACTATGAGCGGAGTGGGTAGCTCCCACACCTCATGAGTTGGGCAACAACAGGTTGAGCTGTGTTCTGCATCTGGTGCCATGTGTGGAGACGAGTGGGTAGCTCCCATATACTCACACACCCTGTGGCCACTGTTGTTCAGTTGATCAGATTTGTTTATTGAGATCCTTTTGGCTCCCTGCTTTCGGTTGTAGTCTTGTTCTCATGCATAGCATTTGCATATTACTTGTTGCTTTCCATTAGCTGTTTTTCTGTTGCTCTTCGTACTGGGGTTTGACCCCGTGTCCCTTTGGGACTGTGTGGAGACGAGTGGGTAGCTCCCATATACTCACACACCCTGTGGCCACTGTTGTTCAGTTGATCAGATTTGTTTATTGAGATCCTTTTGGCTCCCTGCTTTCGGTTGTAGTCTTGTTCTCATGCATAGCATTTGCATATTACTTGTTGCTTTCCATTAGCTGTTTTTCTGTTGCTCTTCGTACTGGGGTTTGACCCCGTGTCCCTTTGGGACTGGTGTTGTTTGCCTGTGTGTATTGTCCAGGTTTCCCATGTTACTCAGCTGGTCGTGGAGTTGACCCAGCTGGTGGTGCCCCAAGAGGTGGTTAGAGTGTCCCAATTAGCATATAGCATATATGTATCAGTACTGTTAGCCGGGGGATGCCCTGTGCTTTATTGTTTTCAGTTGTAGTATTGTTGATTGGTATTTGATACATGCTGTACTGTTGTACTGTGTTATTTTAAACTGGGATATTTTGAGTATTGTAGTATTTTAAATTATGTATCTTTCAGTCAGGCCAAAAGCGAAAATTTTAGCCACTATTTTAAATGCTTCCGCTATTGTTTGCGTGGTTAATCTCTGTGTTTGTGCACGAGGCCTGACACACACACACGCAGATTTTCCTTTGTGTCACACAACATTTGTACACACACTCTGTAGTGTTGAGTTTACACTGTATAATCATAAACAGAGCGTGAGAGTGCTAGAATAGCAAAACATCTTAGAGCCGTATTCATTGTATTTCGAACCTGATCGCGTGTCTGTGTTTGTTGAATTGACTGCTATGAGTTCTTGAAGCTGCTGGCTGTCGGATCGGGTTGTTACAAGAGTTGTATCAATCAAACCTTTTATTGGAAATCCTTCCTATTGAGGAAGAATGTGAGAAATAGGAGATTAAACTACGAACATCCATAAACAAATTCTCGAACCCTCTTTTACTTACTGCATTAACGCATTTCATAACTGTTCACTGTTGAATTGGATTCTTTCCGTACAAATTCATTTGTTACCCAAGACAACAGATTATTACTGAGAACTCGCCAATCTGGTAACTCGACTTAGAGGTTAGCTTCGAGCTGTAAAATATTTTGAAAATAGTTTTTTATTAAAATTAGCAGAAGAGTTCATTCACCCCCTCCTCTGACCTCCCGAGCTACTTTTTTGATCCTAACAAATAGTGTAGCAGAATGTCGTAATCAAATAATGTTGGACTTGGTTCTGTCTATGATTGGTTCATGGAATTGCCGATATCATTGGTATTCATGCTATTGAAACTGAGAAATGTTGCTGAATAATGTTCATACAAAAGTTGTGGTTAATATGGACGAGAAAAACTCCCAAATATTCATGATTAAGAATCTGGGATGTCCTGCTTACGTGAAATACACAGTGGGATACAAATTGAATAGTAGATCAATTTTATGCTATTTTATGGGATATCGAAATAATTCAGTTGGATATTATTTATATCATCCTAAATAATCAAAACTTTTGTTTCTATAAAGAACACTTTCCCAGAGAAGAAATTTCTTTTAGATAACAAAGGTATAATGACAGATCTCGAAGAAATTTAGGAAACACTCACGACTGAAGATGAAACACCCATGCTGATTCCTTTAAAATAAGTAAATGCGGGTAATTTTTTTTTTCTTTTTGCAGATCAGATCAGGAAACACGGTGCTTACAAGCAATGCAATGCACTAACTCATGATATGTTTACAATCAAAAAAATTCCTCATAAAAATTAAGGTGAAAGTTTGAACCCAAAATTTACAAGGTTTTTCTCAAATCATATTTCCTCCTCAAGAAAATGAAATAATGAATCAATTGCAAATTGCAGTGCGGAAACGAGTGTAATTCGATAAAAGCTCTCTCATCTCCGGCCCAGCTCTCATCTGCCAGCCTCACCTACCCCTTCTCACTTGCATCAATGCAAACTAGTGAGCCTAGGGCCAGCAAGTGAAACTGGAAGCAACAAATAATGAATCAAATACGTGCATATGCATAACATAACGCCAGTACAGTAAAATCCGTCACAACCCTTTAATTATTCATCATTTTCTTTTATGAAATTTGGCTCAGGAATGTCCTTAGTCATAGTTGCTTGATCAAGCTTATCTGGTACTAGGATTTGGAGGAGAGGGACATCCCGACCCGAAGGATGACATTCATATGCCTGTAATCTGCATTGTTGGTGAGACACCCGAGCCGTCGGTCGACATACAAAATCCCGTAATTTGGAGGGGCAACGCAGCCTGTCGACCGACATCCACACACCTGTAATTTGACGGGAAAACCCGACCCATCGGTCAGCATCCACGCACCCATATGTTGGCTCATAACTTTACCGCAAATCATATAAAACCTTAAAAATATCTTTAATACATTCTTTCCTTCTTTGAATACATTTTCCTCAATGAAGACAGTGGGTGCATACTAGTTTTTCATTTTTAAAATATCAACCCACTCACGCTCACATCCATTGTAAATTTACGGCATCTGAAATACGGCTAAGAGCTCACGCAAGCACAGACAGTCCGCTTAAAAATTTTCTCTTATTTTATTTTTGAAAAGCACTGAGAGCACACAAACAACCAAGCTAAGGACTTACAAACAGATCGGACCTAAATTTTAATGAACACAAAACTAGATATTTCGCTCCTAATCTGTTTACTCGGATGTCAGCTGGAGCGAAACAGACTAGAGTAGACGGCGAAGACTACACAATATAAACGAACAATTGACTCAGTTAAGAAAGATAGATCATAAAGCCAAATTGAAACAGATTTTATATTCATAACAGTTCCGAGCAGATTCTCTTGGATCAATAGTCAAGATAGAATAGATTAGGCCGAATCAGGTCAGAAACGAACATAATGGGTCAGATCAGACCAAAACTCTAGGTCAGATCAGAGCAGAATATAATAGGTCGGACCAGAACAGAACAAGTAAACTAGATTAGGTCAGAGTAACTCAGATCAGATCAAAACAATCAAATCAGCTCAGAACAGATCATAAAGAGTCGAATTGTATCAAAACAGTCAAATAAGATCAGAACAGTCAAAACATCTCAGAACGGAACATAATGGTTTGAATAAGCTCAGAAAAATTCATTTTAGCTCAGAACGGACTGTTAGATCAGAATGGAGTTCCAATCAGAACAGAGTTCCCATCAGACCAGCACGACTTATTAGCTCAGAACGGAGTTCCAATCAGATCAGTATGACCTATCATATCATAATATAGTCCAAACCCGACTCGTGCGGCTTATCCCCAGCTCTCATGGAGAAATGTCTGTAGAAACTTTCAAATCAGCCACCAAGCTACAATATTCTCAAATACACGAAATCAGCTCGGGAAAACTATAACCGAAACATAGCCGAGAGCTACCATCTCAACTCAGCTCGAACCTACTCCACAAATGTGATTACTGGTTTGAAACGAAGATGAAAAAGAATACTAAAACTTACCCAAAGTCACTACCTGAATCGAATAACAACTTGTCGGAAATCTCAAAAAAATTTATGCTTCGACTATCATCGCGCTCTTCTTACAGCCAACCACCGGCTCCAAGATTGGTAGGGAGAACACGGGTTTGCAGAGAGGAACCCAATGGTACCAACGTTGCTCCAAGATGAGACGTCTACCGTCGGCTATCGGAGAAGATAAGGTTCCGTGAACAGTAACGAGTGGTTTGCGAAGAAGGTAAAATCTCGAGCTCTCGAGGGAAACAAAATATCTAAGTGTCGATAATGACTAATACTTGGTCAAAGTCTAAGTTTATACAACTTAAGATTCCACGATCCGATCTACAACAGCCATCGACCAGCTCAGGGCTCTAAGCTGATACCATCTCGGGACGTCCATTACCACTCTAAGATGACTCTCCATTCAGTTCTTACCAAATCGATATGCTACCATAGTACATC
Organism: Dorcoceras hygrometricum; assembly: GCA_001598015.1. Lineage (NCBI taxonomy): Eukaryota > Viridiplantae > Streptophyta > Magnoliopsida > Lamiales > Gesneriaceae > Dorcoceras > Dorcoceras hygrometricum. The sequence goes on from KV011268.1 coordinate 78,648, forward strand.
GTCAATAGATCAGCTCAGAGCTTACGTGCCAATAGTATAGGACTAACAGATCAGCTTAGCACTTCCCAAATAGCACAGGAATTAAAAGCACGCTTCTCTCTCCAGCTGAGGTGTCAGATCAGCTCACACTACCCCGAACCAGCACGCGCTGCTCAATAGAACAGTACTACTAGACTAGCTCATCTCACACTAGATCATCTCAGCTCGCACCATATCATGTCACAACTCGATCAGCCCAAGGTAGCTCGATCAGGTCGACACGCTCGATCTAGCCTACACTGTTCCATCAGATCAGCAGATTCAGTTGGCCCTAGCTAATCAGCTCAGTTCTCATGCTAGAAGTTCAGCTCGGACCGCTCCATTCAGATCAGCACACGTTAGCAACTCATCACAATGCTAGCAAAACAGCTAAGCTCTCATATGAACCATTCAGATTGCACTCAGACCGCATCGTCCAAAACAACTCGCTTATAAGCTGCTCCACTCAATTCAGCTCGCGCCCGATCTGGTCCTCTCTAAAAGTGATTAATCCACTTAATTAATCCGTACTGATATTCCAGACGTCACAAAGATTATCCATGGTAACATTATTATTAAACACTTTTAGTTGAAAATATCTGTTACAATCTGTTAGGATGAAAAACAAGCTCGGGATTTCAGGGGGGGAGGGGTTGAAGGAACTTATTTGCTACTATTTGGTTTTAAAATATGTTTCAAAATTTTACTGCTCAAAGAAAACCTCCAGCGAGTAACCAGATTAGAGGTTTCTCAGTGATTGCTGTTGTTTCGTGTAATAAAATGAATTTTATGCGGAACAACACGATTCAACAGTGAACAATTTAAACCAATGCGAGAATGTAAAAGATATAGAGATGAGAGGTTTGTTTCTAGAAGTTCGAATCAAATTCTCTTACGCCTCCTGTTCTTCCTTGATGGGAAGGATTCCACTAGAAGATTTGATTTATACAACCCTTTGTGCAAACCCGATCTCGCAACCAGCAACCACAAGAACTCCTAGCAATCAACCAACGAAACAGAGACCCACGATCTGGTTCGTAAATACAATGAACTCAGCACTGAGGTGGTCATGCTAATTTAGCACTCTACACTCTCTATTTTTGATTTACAATAAACGCTCAACTCTACAGAGTGTGTGTATAGAAGATAATGTGACACAAAAATATATAATCAATCTGTGTGTGTGTCACTCCTGTGAGCTGGTTCAAAATGAACTCTGCTTTTGTTTGTGAAGGCTGGTTAGATTGTATGTTCGATAATCTTGTTGTTTTCTGTAACCTCTTCACAGCTGCTCTTCTATTCTATTTATACTCTTTGGATACAACGATAATAAATGTAGCCAGTAGACACGTTGAATGTATCAAAATTAAATTTCCTGTGGCTTCTTAAATATTTGTACGATGAAAGTACATATTCATTAAATGCATTGCCCTTTTTAGCAACTCTGCGCCGTCTTCAGTTTGAACTGTATCTCTGTGTATCTGGATTTAGCTCAAAGTAGTTCCAACGAATACAAATCACCACAGAGATGCCAAATATCTCACATCAAACTGTATGTAGCTTCAACCATTTGGAAATTCAATTTGCTGCGTTGTCCTTAACTTGGCTGTTCTCCAGATCTGATTTCAGAATGTTGAGCTGCTTTTCTTGATCGGGTTCTGGGCTTGATCATATCCAATCTTCTCTGAAGTATTCTGCTCATGTCTTTGTTCTGTACTGATTCGGATAGTAATTCTTGTACACACATATCTTCAATACGATACTCTTTGTAAAATCATTCTCTTTTGAGCTGGTTTACTTATATGGTCTTCCAGCTGGTCTGTTATTCGACTTATCATTCCAGCTGGTCTATTATGCCACTTATTGTTCCCACTGCAATATATTCTCACAACTGTAAACCACTGTTTCCTGCTCTTCAACTCAGTGCTTTATGCTCTTTGACTTTTCTCATTGAACTGCTCTTATCCAGTCAAGCATCCTTTAACTGATATTTGCATGACCTAGTGCCGAGCTGGTTTGTCTTAAATAAGCACACCTCAATATCTAGAGTTTTTTTGACCTTAACCAGCTTGAACAAATTACCGTTGCTGGTTTGTCCTAGACCAGCATACCTGAATGCTTCCGAGATGATTTTTCCTTGACCAGCGATTCTGCTCCAATCTGGTTTCTACATTCAACGTAGTAAGCTTTTTCCAGATCTCGTCACTTTGGTCTGATTGATCTCTTTTATTTTTCATCTCTCTTTTAATTTTATCACCAAAACTTCTGAAATTCACTCTAACAATTTCCCCCTTTTTGGTGATGACAAAACTTTGATTGTAAAAAGAGATTTTTATAGACCGTTAACCAATCACAAAAAAAATTCAGCTATACAAAAACAACTTAGTCCTATACCAAAACTACTAAGACCGTCCTTGCTTCAAAACCATCGACTTCTCTTATAGCTGCTGCTGCCTTCACCCCTTCTATAGCTCAGTCCTTTACCTCTTGTACTACTTGGACCTTCCCCTTGTCTACTTGGTCCTTCCCCCGATCTACCACTTTGACCACCTTCCCCCCTTTTGGCATCACCCCTTTCCTTAAGGTGATTAACTAATTCTGCCGGCTGTAATTTAACAAAATCAAGATCACTAGCCAGCTAAAGCTGATGCTTTGTGAGATGATGAATAACACTGGTTTCCAATGATGTCTGGGAAGACTTAACATTGACAGCCACAGTATCCATCTTGTCATAGAAATCGCTCTTGTAAGTATTAAAGTCGTGCTTCAGAAACGTCTAAACATTTAAAAGCTGATCAACTTTGGAATCTAGCGATCCAAGTCTAGAATCCATGGATTGTAAATTTGAATCCATAGAAAGCATCCTCGAATCCATAGACATCATTCTCGAGTCCAGTGAAGCAATAACTTTTTCTACTTCTTTGATCTTAACATCAGCATTATGACTTGCTGGGGTACTGGATACATAGACCTGTTGTGAACCAGTGTGGGAAGAATCGATGTCCTCTTCGAAATATATGCGGGTATTCGCTTCTCTATTTACAGTATATACAACCAGTTGTAAATTGACGGACTGGGACCCTGATGGTTCGTATTGTTTGCTTCTGAATCAGGATTCGGACCCTGATTATGTACATGGTCCTCATCATGGTCAGGACGACTGCCAGAGTGTGTAGGACTCTCACTCGAACTGGGGTTAGAATCTTGATAAAAACCCATACTTTCACTTTCTTTACTGTGCACAGAGAGATGACAACTAGAAAATCTGGAACTAGAGTGAGCTAGACTGTTTTGAGACTGATCCTTCCCTCAAGAGCCAGGTGCTCCAGGACCTGTTGTCCATCCGAAAAACCCAACTGTTCTTCTCTGTATCCTCTATCTACTCAACCATCCGATCAACCACCTCAATATGTTCATCGGCTATAGACTCAGGAATCTGAGGCTCATGTTCCCGATCCTGTTGCATTTCTGGTGTGGGCTTTGCGAGTTGAGCTTTAAAATCTTCCAATCTCAAGCATGTAGTAAGAGTCGAAGATCCAACCCGGTCTGCAGATCTCTTAGGAGAGGTTACTGGCAGATCAGCTTGAGTCTGAAAAAGGTTGATACTCTTCCTGGCTTGAGCCCAGTTCAGACTCTAGCAAGCGGATAGTCATAATATCCTGGTTGGATGATGGCTTGTATTTGTGAAATTCTTTCTAGTGCTCGGCAACTATTCCACGCAAAAGTACCTCCACAATCTTGTAGCAGATAAGATCCCTTCTTTGGAGCAGCTCATTTACCTTGTCCCTTTCAGCCCATGGAAGCAACGTATTCTCAGCCTTGGAAAACTTGTCCACAAATCCATAGAAGAGATTTTGTCCAACCGGTAGCTGGTGCAGAACCTATGCCACTGATCGTAGACTTTGAGTTGACACTATGCTCGCTCTCTTATGTCTTGGATGACCAAGAGGTTACTGGCAGATCAGCTTGAGTCTGAAAAAGGTTGATACTCTTCCTGGCTTGAGCCCAGTTCAGACTCTAGCAAGCGGATAGTCATAATATCCTGGTTGGATGATGGCTTGTATTTGTGAAATTCTTTCTAGTGCTCGGCAACTATTCCACGCAAAAGTACCTCCACAATCTTGTAGCAGATAAGATCCCTTCTTTGGAGCAGCTCATTTACCTTGTCCCTTTCAGCCCATGGAAGCAACGTATCCTCAGCCTTGGAAAACTTGTCCACAAAATCCATAGAAGAGATTTTGTCCAACCGGTAGCTGGTGCAGAACCTATGCCACTGATCGTAGACTTTGAGTTGACACTATGCTCGCTCTCTTATGTCTTGGATGACCAGCAGGTAGTGTTCCTCTACCGAATTTGGCCTATCGAGATGGGGCAGTACTCCCTTCCCTTTATCCGTTGGGTCAATTTTTGGAACGAAATCATACCAGGTGATTTCACGTATTTCAATGGGAGCATAGACACTCTTTCCCGTATAAGTCAGAGATTTTTGAGCTCGCTGTTCAGGTGCAGACCTTATCACAGTATCCTCCGTGTTGGTAGCCATTTCCTTCTCACTCAGATGACTGCATTTGTCCTGCTCAATCTATTTACTATCATCACCACGATCCTCATCCTCTGGAATTGATTTCTCATGCTCTCCCTGAGCAGTAAGAGGATCATTTCCATCCTGGCTCTCCTTATCAGCTTGGTTCTCCATACGCTCGTCTTGTTCAGCCACGTTGGAGGTTTCATTCCCACACTCTATATGATCTTCCTGTGCAGGAATGTGGGAGCCGTCACCAGCGTGCATCTTCAATTCCGGAGGGTTTGAAATAGTATCATCTGGTCCAACAACAGTTGACACCTGTACAACCCCAGCTGGTTCTTGAGGGATTGGACCAGTTTGAGAGTCCATTCGATTCCCATCAGTGGAAGACCCCTTCTTAGTTCGCTTGGTCCTGTGCTTCTTTGTAATGAGCATCATAGGGATAGTGATGGTAGCCTTTGAGTCAGAGGACTCTACTACTTGTTTACGCTTGACACCAGTTTTCTTCAACCTAGAAATCGGCCCCGAGTCCTCGTCCGAGCTGGTTCTAGATTTAGACTTTGTCGGACCAGCTTGGCTCCCAGCCTCCTCTGGCTGCTTTTCAACCACCTTCTTCACCTTTTCTTGCTTCTACTTATTCTTCTCCACCGCCTTCGATTCTGCCTCCTTCTTTGTACTAACTGCCTTTTTCTTCTTCTTTTCTACCTGTGTACCGACTTGCGTTTCCACAGGCTTGGTTATTTGAGACTGTCCACCCTCAGTTCCACTTGCAGTGTCTTCTGTCTGTTTGCTAGATTCACCAGCTGTTCTAACATCCAGATTTTTCTTGATATAAGTGTGCACCGATTTGGTTAACACTTTTTGAGGTGAAACTTAACTAGCTCTCCAAGATCTGCTTGCACAAGATTCTTCAGCAGATTCAAAGTCGACTTGAAAAGCGTTAACAAAGAAGCAAGCGGCCATTTTTGATGATAAGGGGATGGGAATTTGGAATATGCGTAAGATTGCACAAATAAGGCAGTGAAATTGTTTGCTAGAATGCAAGATTGCGCGAAATTTTTGAAAGCGTAACGTAAAAAGTAAAGTAAAACTGTATATGTACGTACGGGGAGAGAGAGAGAGAGGGGTTTTACAGGACATATGTCATCATCTCATTTAAAAGACATAAATTCCAAGCAGATGACCGTCCGATTTGAAATGAATGTTAAAAGACAAACCGATCTCAACAGTTCGTTTTTCATATACCAGTGCTGAAACAATTTATTCAAACACCTTGATAACATCATGCTACACATGCCCCCAAGCTGAACCAGACCAGCACAGTGCTGACCAGCTTGAAGACAAACAGCGGATCGGTAAGTTATCTGTTTGAATTTTATTGTTCCCCCTGAATTTATGCATGCAGAACAGACATATCTAAGAGACCTAAAAAAAATTCTAAAGTAAGAAAACTTAGCGTCCGAAAGAGGCTTGGTGAAGATATCAGCGACTTGCTGATCCGTTGGCACATGCTCCACTCGAACGTCTTTCTTTAGCACATGATATCGAATGAAATGGTGTCTTATGTCAATATGCTTGATTATGGAATTAATCACGGGGTTTTGAGTAATCGCGATCACACTGGTTTTGTCACAACATATGGGTGCTTCCTGTGCATCGACGCCATAGTCACGGAGCTGTTGTTGAATCCATAATGTTTGAGTCAACAGCTTCCAGCTGCTAGGTACTCTGCCTCAGTGGTGGATGTGGCTATCGATGTCTGCTTCTTGCTAAAACCATGATATTAGTCTGTCACCCAGAAATTGACAAGTCCCACTTGTGCTTTGCCTATCAATCGTACACCCTTCATAGTCTGCATCACTATAACCAATCAAATTTAAACTTGAGTCTTTGGGATACCAAAGATCCATGTTCTGCGTGCCTTTAAAATATTTAAGAATGCATTTAACAGTCATGTAGTATGATTGTTTGGGATCTTCTTGAAACCTGGCACACATACAGACCGAAAACATGATGTCTGGTCTGCTTGCTGTGAGGTATAGAAGCAAACCAATCATCCCACGATACATGGTTACCTCGACGGAAGTTCCATCTTCGTCTTTATCTAGCTTGATGGAGGAACTCATGAGAGTGGCTACCGAAGAACAATTTTCCATACCGAACTTTTTCAGAAGTTCCTTGGTATATTTAGCTTGATTGATGTAAATTCCATCAGCGAGTTGTTTAACTTGTAAGCCTAGGAAAAAGGTCAGCTCCCCCATCATGCTCATCTCTAATTTATCCTACATAAGCTTGGAAAATTTGTCGCAAAGCTCGGAATTAGTAGAGCTGAAAATGATATCATCAACATAGATCTGTACTAACAAAACATGATCATTTTTCACAAATTTAAATAATGTCTTGTCGACCGAACCAATGACAAAATCGTGTTCTATCAAGAATTTTGACAAGGTATCATACCAAGCTCTGAGAGCTTGTTTCAGACCGTACAACGCTTAGTCAAGCTTGTATACATACTTCGATCGCGTATGATCTACGAAGCCAGGATGTTGTGTAACATACACTTCCTCATTCAAGATTCCATTTTGGAATGCACTTTTGACATCCATCTGATAAACTTTGAAATTCTTGAAAGATGCATATGCAAGAAAGATTCTAATCGCCTCAAGTCTAGCTACTGGTGCGAAGGATTCTTCAAAATCTATTCATTCCTCTTGTATATAACCTTGTGCTACCATCCAGGCCTTATTTCGAACCACATTGCCTTGTTCATATAACTTATTCCTAAAGATCCATTTGGTACCTATAACGTTTTGATCATCAGGTCTGGGAACTAGATGCCATACCTTGATACGTTCGAATTGACCTAATTCTTCTTGCATTGCTTCTATCCAGCTTGAGTCTACTAAGGATTCTTCTACTTTCTTAGGTTCAATGTGTTATATGAAATCAGAGTTGAAATATTCGTTTATCATCTGGTCTCGTGTCCTAATAGGAGCAGTGGGGTTACCGATGACCAGCTCGAGTGGATGATTCTTATTCCACCGGAGGCCTGGCCTATAAGAGGTAGAAGGTTCGTGTTGTTCCTCCTGTGTTCTTACTGGATTTTCTTGATCATTATTTGTTGGATTACCACTTATTGTGTTTGACTCGTCAGGTTGTGCAGGTTTTCCATCAGCTTGATCACGATCTGGACCAGCTTGCTCAACAGCTTGAATGTCTGCGTTGGTGATAGGCATATCTTGAGCGTGCTGGTCATCAGCTTGACATCCGTTGTGTGCCTCGTCGTCACTTGACTCTTCACAATTGATAGACTCCAGACGAGTGCACAAATAATTTAGCTTCGAAGCTGATGTAGATCAGAAACTGATTTCATCAAACACCACATGTGCTGATTATTCAACAGTGAGGGTCCTGTTGTTGAAGACTCAATATGCTCGACTAATAGCTGAATATCCCAGAAAGATACCTGCATCAGATTTAACATCAAAAGCCCTGAGATACATTTTTCCATTGATATGGATGAAACATCTGCATCCAAACACGCTGAAATATGAGATATCAGGTTTCTTGCCATTCCAGATCTCATATGGTGTGACTTCATGTCGCTTGTTTATCATTGAACTGTTCTGAGTATAGCAAGCTGTATTGACTTCGGCCCAAAATTTGTTTGAAATATCAGAATCAACAATCATAGTTGTGGCAGCTTCTTTTAAAGTACGATTTCGACGCTCAGCTAGTCCGTTTTGCTGAGTGTTCTAGCTGCACTCAACTCATGTTTCATTCCAATATCATCCAAATAGGAGGATATTTTGAAATTTAACAACTCTATTCCTCTATCACTCCTAATCCGGTTGACATTACAGGATTGTTCACTTTGCAAACGTTTCAAAAGCTTGATCAGCTGATCGGCAGTTTTATCTTTTGATTTTAAAAACAACACCCAAGTAAATTTTGAAAAATCATCAACTACAAAAAGGGTGTATTTCATTCCACCTAAGCAGGTTATGGGTATTGGACCGAAAATATCCATGTGTAAAAGATCCAGCCTTCGTGATGTTTTATCACTGCCTCTAGTTTTGAAAGTAAATTTTAAATGTTTTCCCAGTTGACATGCAGAACAAATTTTGTCTTTCGAAAATTTTATTTTGGGCAAGCCATCAACTAACTCTTGCTTACTCAGATTGGCAATAGTTTTAAAATTGAGATGGTTCATCTGCTGATGCCACAACCAGCTCTTGGAGGAGTCAGCTACTAGACGTTGTTCTGTATGCGGTTGGTCTGACCAGTCGACTTTGTAGGTGTTATCAGATCAATAACCAACTAACATAGTTATATCTTTCGGATTTAGAACTGTGCATGCGTGCTTTTGAAATTTAAAAGAGTAGTTACTGTCACACAACTGACTAATACTGATCAAGTTGTAACACAAGTTCTCAACAAGGAGAACATTGTTGACAGTGAAATTACCATGGGAAAGCTTACCCTTACCCATGGTGTTATTTTTAGAATTGTCACCGAAGGTGATCTTGGGTCCGTTGCAGGATTTGATATCTGTGAGCAGCTTGGCATCTCCAGTCATGTGAATCGCACATCCGCTGTCCAGATACCACGTTGATTACTCCAGTCTTGATACCTGTTGTTCCTGCAATTACAAGTCAAAAAAATTTGGTACCCTTTTATTCATTTGGGTCTAGGTTTGATTAGACCTTTCGGGACCCACACTTGGATAATCTTAACCCATTTACTAGTGTGTGCGTCAAAGCACTTGTGTGGTACGTGTGTGCTCTTTGATCCCAATGAGACTTGATACGCAGCATATGGACTATTCGATCTGGGCTTATGCTGTCGAGGCCTATACTACCTGTCCTTCGTAGAAGGTCGAGAGAACTGGCCTTGTTTTATACCACCAGATTTGTGTTTTCACTGCATCTTTTCAACTCTTTTGTTTAGCCAGCTTTCCCGAGGCTTCTCAAGAGCAGTATATCCAACCCCACAAAATATTCCTTTCCAGATCAGAGACTTGGCTGCTATCATAATGTTACCAGATTGTGCCTCTTCGGGCTTTCCCATGATGAATTTTACAAAGTTTATTGTTTTATCCTTCGTCCTTTCTAGCCTTTGGTTACTAATGGTTTCTGCGGTATTGCCTTCATCGCTATTATATCCCAATCCGATGTTATAACCAGATGGTTTCGTAGCTCCACGCAGTTTTTGTAGTGAGGCAGAAGACCTGATCCAAGATCTTATTATACAAGCCAATCTCTGATTTTCATTATACATCTCCTCGGACTTTCTTCTCAATTCTTCATTCTCAGTTACAAGCTTACTTAGAGCAGCTTGCATTTTACTTGAGCCAACCTGCTCAACGTTTGTCGTACAGCTCTCTCTTTCGGCTTTAACTTCCTCGAATGATTGAGAAAGATTCTTATATTCTAGGACCATGTCATTAAGTGCTGTGACAAGATCCTCACGTGTGAATTCCGGACTAGAAAAATCAAATACCTCCTCAGTGTCATCGGCCATGAGACACTGTACTTCATCTTCGCTTTCGCTGGATGAGGAGGTTCCGGAGCTGGATTCTTCTGAATCTGAGTCAGAACATGCACTCATGTTCTCCTTAGCAACCATTTCTTTTTCGTTTCTCCCCTTTCGATAAAACTTCTTCTCCTTCTTATCTTTGCTGGAACTGCGATCTGATCGCTTCTTTGCATCTCTCCTTGGCTTCCTGCATTCAGCCATGAAGTGACCAGGCCTGCCACAGTTAGAGCATTTATCATCAGAAGGAGTATTCAGATTTTTCTGAGGAAAATCAAAATAGGAGGGTTTAGTATTATGATTCCGCAAAAATTTTCCGAAATTTTTAATGAACAGGGCCATAGCGTCCTTGCTCATCTCCTCTGTTGATCTGCTACTAGTGGAACATGAACTCTGTTCCTGAGTTGTAGCAGCAAGAGCTCTGGTTGGTTGAGAGGTGGATGGCTCAGAATCCGCTTTCGTTTCTAGCTCGAACTCGTAGGCCTTCAGATTGGAAAACAAGTTGTACAGCTCCATCTTGTTTATGTCTTTAGACTCTCGCATGGCCATTGTTTTCACATCCCTTCCTTGGGAAGTGCTCGCATCACTTTCAAGGCCAGCTCCCTATTATTGTAGACTTTTCCCAGTCTGTCCAGCTCAATCACCAAAGAGCTGAACCTTTCATCAAACTCGGCCATGGTTTCCTCGGGCTTCATCTTGATTAGTTCAAATTTTTTCAGGGCCACAGTCAACTTGTTCTCTTTCGTCTCTTTATTTCCCTAGAAAAACTGGGTCAACTTCTCCCAGATTTCTTTCGCAGTTGTGCAAGTCTGGATCTTCCTAAACATGTTGTTGTCTAGCCTCTTGTACAGTATGTCCTTAGAGAAATTATCCATATTTGCTTTATTCTTGTCTTCAGAGGTCCACTCCAGTCTATGTTTCTCGATCCATTGAGGTGCACCGACAGTTATCACCACAGCAGTATTCATTTTCATTATTTGCATTGGTACATTGTGAGGCCTCGTGCTCTAAACAGAGTAAAATCATACAAACACATGCGGAAGCTATCAAAAAGTGGGTAAAATTTTTCGCTTTTGCCCTGACGGTTTAAAACAATATAATTTAAAACTAATGCGATACTCAAAATAGATGTCCAAGTTTAGTAAAAACCAACCAACGGTATAGCATAACAACATCAACGCAATATCATGTATCAAATCCCCTCAACCCAATACAACACAAAGCACAGGGCATCCCCTGGCTAGGCTGATACATATATATATATGCTATATGCTACTGGGACAAACTAGCCACCTCCTGGGGCACCACCAGCTGGGTTAAACCCATGACCAGCTGTAGAACCTGGGTTTCCTGAAAACAACACAACAAGAAAACAAACCAAGCCCCGGAGGGACATGGGGTCAAACCCCAGTACGGAGAGCAACTATAAATCAGCAATAAGCAGCAAGAATAAAAATGCAGATGCCATGCATGAGATGCTGGACAACAACCCAAAAGGAA
>KV011268.1:90312-104706 GCA_001598015.1 Dorcoceras hygrometricum
GAGAACAGCAACTTCATGCTTTCGTTCCAGCCAACTACAGCCTCCAAAATGGGTATGAGATGAAAGAGCTTTCCAAGAGGAGTCCAACGCTACCTCGAACGTGAAAAATGGTGGCCGGAATCAACGGGAATCGCCGGATAAAATCTACGGTGAATAGTACCCGAGGGTTTGAGATAAACAGAGAACGAAGATCGGGTAATATGCTAAGTATGGAATCTGGTGAAATAAAACGAAGGCCAAAGCTACCAATATATACACGCGAGAAGTCTGAATAAAATGCCCACCTACAAAAACAGCTTTCAAGACTTCACAACGCGCAACAGATTCCACAAAAAACCAACGCAGGCGCTAAGCAACGCTCAACTCCAAAACGACGTCGCTCCTGGGCCACGGAGAAGTCTGGTCGCTAACATACTTCGCGAGAGAAATCTGAACAAAACGCGCTAAAAGCTGGAAGGAGCGCTATCACTAAAACGACGTCGCACAGCGCCATAGGTGAAATCTGAATACTCGCGCTAAAAGCTGGACGCTGAAGTCTGAACACTCGAACGCTAACTAACAAAACATATCTCTCCTCTAGCGTTCACTAAACGGCGTCGTTACAACTAGTCTAAACGGTGTCGTATCCCACACGATACTAAACACTTGGAGACCAGATCTCTACACATTAACGCATCAGATCCCTCATACACACAAAACAACCAGACTTCACCAAACTACGGCGTTTTGGAATACAACACATAAAACGCGCGAGCAGACCTCACACGAAATAGCGCACAGATCTCTCCTACACAGGACGTCTAGATCTCACAAAAGCGACGGCGTATCAAGCCCTCTCGCTACAAAACACGCCGCAACGCTAAGCGCCCAGATTTCACCTCTCGCCGAACAGATTTCTACACAACTCGAACAGATCTCTCAAACCAGATTTCTCAACAAAATCTCCAAAAACCGATTAATTCAACAATTAATCTTATATTACAATTTCAGGTCTCACATACATGGGTTATTACGAAGCACATGTCATCGTCTTCTGCTGCTAAGTGCGCCTGCATCCGGATCTTCCAGACATCGTATTCATCCTTAGTAAACATAGGAATCTTGTTGTGAGAGATCGACATTTTAATAAATAGGAATTGATGAATTGTTCAAATATTGAGAAACCTCGCTCTGATACCACTTGTTAGGATCGAAAACAAGCTCGGGAGTTCAGGGGGGGAGGTGGATGAACTCCTTTGCTACTTTTTGGTTTTAAAACCTGTTTCAAAATTTTACTGCTCAACGCAAACCTCCAGTCGAGTTATCATCTTAGAGGGTTCTCAGTTATTGCTGTTGTTTCGTGTAATAAAATGAATTTTATGCTGAAACAACACGATTCAAAAGTGAAATTTAAACCAATGCGAGAATGTAAAAAGTATAGAGACGAGAGGTTTGTTTCTGGAAGTTCGGAGCAAATTCTCTTATGTCTCTCCTTCTTCCTCGATGGGAAGGATTCTACTAGAAGATTTGATCTATACAACCCTTTGTACAAACCCGATCTCGCAACCAGCAGCCACGAGAACTCCTAGCAATCAACCAACGAAACACAGACCCCCGATCTGGTTCGTAAATACAATGAACTCAGCACTGAGATGGTCGTGCTAATTTAGCACTCTACACTCTCTTTTTTATTTACAATAAACGCTCAACTCTACAGAGTGTGTGTATATAGAAGATAATGTGACACAAAAATATATAATCAATCTTGTGTGTGTCACTCCTGTGAGCTGGTGCAAAATGAACTCTGCTTTTGTTTGTGAAGGCTGGTTAGATTGTATGTTCGATAATATTGTTGTTTTCCGTAACCTATTCACAACGCTCTTCTCTTCTATTTATACTCTTTGGATACAAAGATAATAAATGTAGCCAGTGTACACGTTGAATGTATCAAAATTGAATTTCCTACGACTTCTTAAATATTTGTACGATGAAACTACATCTTCATTAAATGCATTGCCCTTTATAGCAACTCTGTGCCGTCTTCAGTTTGAACTGTATCTTTGTGTATCTGGATTTAGCTCAAAGTAGTTCCAACAACTACAAATCACCGCATAGATGCCAAATATCTCACATCAAACTGTATGTAGCTTCAACCATTCGGAAATTCAATTTGCGTTGTCCTTAACTTGGCTATTCTCCCGATCTGGTTTCAGAATGTTGAGCTGCTTTTCTTGATCGGTTCTGAGCTTGATCACATCCAATCTTCTCTGAATTATTATGCTCATGTCTTTGTTCTATACTGATTCAGATAGTAATTCTTGTACACACATATCTTCAGTATGATACTCCTTGTAAAATCATTCTGTTTTGAGCTGGTTCACTTATCTGGTCCTCCAGCTGGTCTGTTATTCTACTTATCACTCCAGCTGGTCTATTATGCCACTTATTGTTCCCACTGCGATCTATTCTCACAACTGAAAACCACTGTTTGCCTGCTCTTCAACTCAGTGGTATCTGCTCTTTGACTTTTCTCAATTGAACTGCTCTTATCCGGTCAAGCATCCTTGAACTGATATTTGCATGACCTAGTGCCTAGCTGGTTTTTCCTAAATCAGCACACCTCAATATCCAGATCTGTTTTGACCTTAACCAGCTTGACCAAATTATCTTTGCTGGTTTGTCCTAGACTAGCGTACCTGAATGCTTCTGAGCTAGTTTTTCCCAGACCAACTTGATTCTGCTCCGATCTGGTTTCTACATCCAACGTAGTAAGCTTCGTCCAGATCTCGTCAGTTTGGTCTGATTGATCTCTTTTATTTTCATCTATCTTTTATTTTTCATCACCAAAACTTCTGAAATTCACTCTAACACATTCTGATCAGCATTAGTCAGATGTTTGACAATGATTACGTTGTGCATTGCCAAACACACTTGTATGGTTCAGAGCCCAGATGGTCTGACAGTTCTAACAGGACATAGGTTCGGAAACACTTATAAATTGAACTGGGCAGATCAGATGATAACTGAACCAACATGCTTAATAGCTGACAATTCAAAATCATGGCTGTGGTATAAATGATTAAATCATGTCAATTTTAAAACAATTTCCGATCTGTGTAAACATGATCTGGACTGGTTTACTCAAAATGGACTTTTCAAAAGATAAAATTTGCTCAACTTGTCAACTTGGAAAGTAGGTCTGATCAACTTTTAAGAACAAAGGTAGTAATTCTTCTTCGTGAAGCTTGAAATTATTACATGTGGATCTTTTTGGTCCAATACCCTTAAAGAGTTTAAGGGGGACGAAATACACCTTAGTCATAATCGATGCTTACTCCAGATTTTCCTAGGGTAATATTGTTAAAGGCAAAAGACCATGCTGTGGACCAGCTGATAAAATTTTTCAAATGACTTCAAAATCAGAAATCTTGCTCTATCAATCGGATTAGGTGAAATAGATGTACTAAATTTTTAAATCAAAATTTATCTTCCATCTTGCAAATAACGGAATCAGGCATGATTTGTCTATTGCCAGAGTACCTCAGCAAAATGGACTTGGTGAGAGAAAAAATCGTACTTTAAAAGAGGCTGTGAGAACTTTCCTTGTTGATTCCGGGATTTCTTAGAAGTTTTGGACAGAAGCTGTGAAATGCGTTATACAACCAGATCAATGATTAATAATAATCTAGGAAAGATGCGCTATGAGATCTGGAATGACAAACAACCTTATATTTCATATCTTAAAATCTTGGTTGTAGATTCTATATTCACAACAATGGAAAATTGAATTTAACTGCATTTGATGAACATGCTGACATAGGAATTTTCCTTGGATACTCTGCTATTAGTAGTGCGTGTAGGGTATTTAACGACATAACGCTGATAGTAGAATACACTGTCCATGTTGTGTTTGATGAAAACAATTTTAACTTAACTTCAACTGCATCTGTTAATGATTTAAGTCATAGATTATACGGTACTAATCTTGTTGAGTCAAGTGATGATGAGTTACAGACCAGGAGACTCACTGAGATTCAAGATAATCCTGCAAATGAATTCAAAACTGCAACAAAGAGGCAAATCCAACATAATCGATGCTAGCTGATCTAATAGATGATATTCACACTGATACAGCTAATGAACCATGTTGATCCCGAAGTTATTTTCCTAGCCGACCAGGCAAGGAATTTATGAGGATCTGTAGCCACAAAGGAGGAACTAGAATAGATCGAAGAATATTCCCCCGAACCTAGTTCCCCGTGGAATAGAAATCATCCACCTGAACTGGTCATTGGTGACCTTCAGCATCACTTAGTATGCGAGGCCAGATGATAGATGAATATCTTAGCTCTGCTTTCATTTTTCATATAGAACCTAAGAAAGTAGACAAGGCCTTAGCTGATTCAAGCTAGATAGAAGCTATGCAAGAAGAGCCTAGTCAGTTTGAAAGGAATAAAGTTTGGCAGTTAGTTCCTAGAACAACTGATCACAATGTCATAGGTACTAAATGGGTCTTTAGGAACAATTTAAAGGAGTACGGTGTAGTCATAAAATAAAGTACGATTAGTTGCTCAAGGTTATAGGCAAGAAGAAGGAATATACTTTGATGAATCTTTCACACCTGTATCCAAACTAGAAGAGATTAGGATTTTTCTTGAACATGCCGCATATAAAAATTTTAAAGTTTTTTCAAATGGATGTTAAAAATGCATTTTTAAACGGCATCCTATCAGAGAAAGTGTATGTTTCACAACCTCCTGACTTCGCTGATCATACCAACCAGATTATATCTATAAACTGGACAAAGACTATATGGTCTGAACAAGCACTAAGAGCTTGGTATGATACATTATCCAAATTTTTAATTGATCATGATTTTGTGATTGGAAAGTAGATAAACTCTGTTCAAATTTATCAAAAATGATCACATTTTTTCGTCCAAAATTTATGTTAATGATATCATTTTTGGCTCGATCAATCCTAAATTGTGCACAAAGTTTTCAAACCTGATGCAGAATAAGTTTGAGATGAGCATGATGACCGAGTTGACATTTTTATTGGGCTTACAAGTCAATGGTGTATTCATCATACGAAGGAACTTCTGAAGAAGTTTGGAATGGACAAATGTTCCACCACAGCTACTCCGGTGAGTTTATCCATCAAGCTCGACAAATATGAAACCGGTACTACTGTTGAGGTAACAATGTATCGAGAAATAATTGGATAGCTATTGTACTTACCTGCTAGCAGACCAAACATCATGTTTGCTATCTGTATGTGTGCTAGATTCCAAGCCGATTCAAAACAATCGCATTTTATTGCTGTCAAATGAATATTAAAATATATAAAAGGCACTCAGAACATGGGTATTTGGTATCCCAAATATTATAATTTCAATTTGATTGACTACTGCGATGCAGATTATGCAGGTTGTAAAGTAGATAGTGTTGTGGATCCGGATCACGCCCCCGACGAGGCAGCGGAAGAACATAGAATTAACAGCCGGGAGACGATCAATACGAGTAATAACAAAACAATTGTCATACATAGGGTGTTCAAAACACTACCTTGCTGGCAATTGTGCCTGGCTCCAACCGTAGTTACAATAACGTCGGCTCTTCACGGTAGATTGCGGTAGATATCGCCAATACGGTCCACGACCAGAATCGATCTCCCTCCAATCAGCATGCACTATAAAGCTGAAGGATTTTATCGCCAATGGATTCTCCTTGAAAAATTAGGCCGGGAACAATTTTCCGGCGAAGCGGCGGCGGCGGCGGCGGCGGCGGGCGGCCGCGGCGGCGTGAGGAAGAAGAAGAGAGGGGGCGGCGCTCAGGTCTCTAGGTTTAGGGTTAGTGAGAGTCTTGTGTATTGAAGTCTAGGTTTAGGCTTAATTAAATAAGCTTAAGTGTTGGACTTGGACCGGCCCAACGAACCCGGGTCCAACGATGAACATTCAGTTCATCTCCACCACCAAGACTTCATCGTAACTCCGATCGCCGATCAGATCGGACCGATCGATTCAGTTTCCAAAACTGAATAATATGATCTGAAAAATCATTTTCAGAACCCCAGTGCAAAATGACCGTTTTGCCCCTCAACAGCGGGAAACCCCGATTTGACCCCTGTTTACTTTTAGGAAGTCGCACTCCCCGAAATCCTCTTCTCGCGCTCAACACATTGAGCTGAGTATCCGTGCGGGAATCTCGAATCCAGCACTTGTGTGACCCTCAATGGTTCAGGAATACAGCTAGCCGTGGGCCCACAACCATTGTGGCTCCGGAATCACACACAATTCTGAACTTGCCCATCGGATCATGGTAAAGCGTCTAGAAACATCGCCCCATGATCCCCTATGTATCACTGATAGTGCCTGCAAGAACCAGTTGGTCGTGGTTAGCGTACAGTAAGGTCCTTTCAATCCATATATCCCGATCAGATCAACGACCATTGGTAAATCGAGAGTCGCTATAGATCCGATAGCTATGCATACATCTTGGAGATCGAATAGTGACATCACGAGTGTAACTAGGTAAACACATTTACCTAAAACAGTTCTAGTACTCTGGCCAGAGATTTATACACTATTATCCCCTCAGATAGCATAGGATTTCCACGCATGTCTGCGAGCGGTGAATCCTCGACAACGATGCATCGACTCCCACATGCATCGGGGTCTCACCCAATCCCGACGCCTTACGATCCCAAGTGAATCGGCAAACGGGTCAAAGTGAGACGCCTATCATGTAGAGTCTCAATGACGTTTCGAGTCGTGAGGACTAATCAGTACAACCAAGACCTCAGACTTATCCACTCGACAAATGGTAACCACTTGGAAAGTCCGAACGAGGGTAGTTCAATAGATCACCAGGTCACTATCTATCTGCGTGCTCAGAACATCACAATGCTCCCTACCAATGAAACATGGTACTTCGCATCGCAGATACTAGTCTCGAACTCGGGCGGCCTTATCCTCATTTTGACGGCCCAATCGACTAGGAACATGTTCAGAATACACAACGACTATTAGATGTGTTTCATGATAGCCGTCATACCCACTATCACATCTAACATACGCTTTAGTGCATTGTAGGTCTTTACTCAACGCAATTGTAAATCATTACACACATAATGAAAGTAAAGAACGCCATATAAATAAATGCGATTATCATATATAAAGATTGTTTCATACAAGAGTCTATAAACCCACACGCCACAAGTTGGCTAGTTGGGCATCTACTCTAACAGATAGGCAAAGCACAAGTGGTACTTGTAAGTTCTTGGGTGATATGCTCATATCGTGGTTCAACAAGAAGCATACATCAATTGCTGAGCCGAGTACTTAGCAGCTCAAAGCTGTTGTGCTCAAATGCTATGGATTTAGCAACAACTTAGAGACTACGGAGTTGAAACCATCGACACACCCATTTTCCGCTACAACACAAGTGCCGAACACTAAGCTGAATTCAAGGACCAAGCACATTGATTGTGAGGCCTGGAAGATTAGTTCGGGTTAATTAATGGGATTAATCAGTTTATATAGATCAGATTGTATGTGAGCTAGACTTTTCACTTGAGCGCTAAGCTGATCAGTTGAAGCATGCTGATTTGATGGAATAGTGCTGAGCTGGATCGAGCTTGCTGAATTGGATCGGGCATTCTGACCTGATCAAGCTGCTTTAGGCTGATCGAGTTGTGTGCTGATCGAGCCATGTGAGAGCTGAGCTGGTCTGGTGTGAGCTGACTGATCTGATAGCACTATACTATTGGGTAGCGCATGCTCGTTTGTTTAGTGCGAGCCGATTTGATGCCTCAGCGTGATGGTGTTGCGTGCTGATATTTCCTGTGCTATTTGAGAAGCGCTAAGATGATTTGAGGTCTCCGTGCTGATCTGTTGACGCTGCACTGTTGTGTTGTTGCACGTGCTGTTAGTCCAATGCTCTTAGCGCATAAACTCTGAGCTAATTTGTTGACACTGTACTGTTTGGAGCGTATCGATTTGGTAAGAAATAAATGGAGAGTTAGCTTAGAGAAGAACTGGGTGTCCCGAGCTGATATCAGTTCAGAGGCCTGAGCTGATCGGTGGTTACTTTAGATCAGATCAGGAGAACTTAAGTTATATACTTTGACTTTGACCAAGTGTTAGCCAGTTCCCGACACTTAGATATTTCTTTTCTCTTGAGGGCCTGAGCTGGTATCCCCATAGCGAAACCCTCGACACTGTTCACTCGAACCTTATCTTCTCTGATAATCGACGGTAGAAGGCTCAACTTGGAGCAAGTTTAGTACCGTTGAACTCATCCCTACCAATTTTGGAGCCAGTAGATGATCGGATAGATAGTGTGATTGTAGTCAAAGCTTACTGTGAGCACCTGCCCGATGCGCCATCCCTTTTGGGCCCTTTACCCGGTTCGAATTGAACCGGTCGATCGCTCCCTCATAGTGGGACCGGCACAGACCCTTCGTCACAGGACTAACCACACCCCTGGAAGTGTGGTTAAACTGTCTCCCCAGGTTCGAACTTAGGTCACCAGGCTTAACTACCCAAAGTTCACCTCCCTGGTATCAATTGAGTCACTACCTACCCGACGTGCCACCTTTCTTGGGCCCTCGACTCGATTCGAATCCAACCAGTCGGTCACTACCTCATGGTGGGACCGACGCAGACCCACTCTCACAGGACTACCCACACCACTGAAAGTGTGGTTAAGCTGCCTCCCTAGGGATTCAAACTCGGTCACCAGGCTTAACTACCCAGAGTTCACCTCCGTGGTACCAATTGAGATAGTTTAACCATAATTCCATGGGTGTGGATAGTCCTGTGAGAGAGGGTCTATGCCGATCCCACCATGAGGGAGTGACCGACCAGTTGGATTCGAACCAGGTCGAGGGCCCAAAAGAGGTGGCGTGCCGGGCAGCTCCTCACACTTACGACTTTTCGTGATTTCTGACCGAGTTGTTCTTCTGTTCTGGTAGCGACTTCTGGTAAGCGCTTATATTTGTATTCAACTTCGTTTAGAATTAGTAATCGTTATTTGGGAGTAGGGTTGAGCTGGGTTGAGCTGGTAGTTCTCGGCTCTGTTTTAGTTTAGTGGTTTCTGTGAGCTGATTTCATTTTGATTAAGCAGATCTTAGGTTGGAGGTAAGATTGGTCGCCTTTGCCGAGATTTCTCCACGAGAGTTGGGGAAGCAGAAGGCGGTTAGCCAGAGCTGGTTGTTTTGACTTGCATGATCTATTCCATGTCGGTGTTTTGTTCTTCCTACGAGATGTTGTGAGGTATTGTGGTCAGGAGTTGAGGTATGGATCGGAACTGGTATTTACAGCTTTCATAGACTATGAGTATGTGCTCTGTGCTGTATAAGTGCTATGTGATTAGATCTGTGCTATTGCTGCATGTTTGGGCATGTCATGACATGGAACACACACATATATCATTTTGAGCCTTGATGATCCATTGTTAGCCGATGCATTGATATTTGAATCATGTTTCTTCCTTGTGGAGTGGTTGTTGACATTTATACTCACGAGGGATAGCACTGAGGATGCACCGAGTAGCTCCCGCCCCCTCAGTTTGCTATGGCCTGGATAGGTGGTGGCGGGTGGTCGTAATGCACCTTTGTTTGCCATCACGACCAAGCAGGTAGCTCCCGTCACCCTCGATGATGAGCACATCTATTTTCATTGGGACCACCCGGGCAGCTACCAAACTCCCAATGATGTTACCACATGTTGTTGTTGACCGTTTCGCTTGACACTGGTTTGATACCCGACACTTTTTGTTATCGGACATGCATTGCATGGCACATTGCATATATCTTACATACTTTTTCTGTTGTTTTACTGTGTTCTCCGTACTTGGATTTGATCTCTTTTCCATTTGGGGTTGTTTTAGTTGTGTTGATTGTCATTACAGGTTATCCAGGTGGATCAGCTGTGCCTGGTGGAGCATCAGCTAGTGGAACCCTTGAGGTGTTGATCGAGTGTCCAAGTTATATATGTATATATGTCGAGTCAATACCAGGGTATGTCCTGCATAGTTGTTGAGCTGTTTTTTACTTGATATAGTTCTTGTTATGATTTATATATATATATTGTTGTAAACTCGGAGTTGGATGCTGTTTACTTTTTGGCTTGTTGCATGTTTGTTGAGCAGGTTAGCTCTGCATGTGGTTGTAAACAGTTTGTAAAATGAACTACTATTTCTATTTTGAGTATTTTTTTTATCAGGCCTAAAGAAAATTTTAAACCCGCTTTTAAGCTTCCGCATTAACGCTTATTGTTTGCTTAATCTTGGATTATGATCATCGGGCCTGACATTGATTACGACATCGTTTCATAAGGGACCATGTGCTGAAAAAGGACATCCGGCTGGAGCATGTATCGACAGATAAACAAGCAGCTGAAATCTTTACCAAGTATCTGGCGGAAGCTAAGTTTTCGTATTTTCGAAACATATAGGGTCTCTTAGATATGTCCAAACTAGGTTACATTAAGAGGAACGAATTTCTTCAAATAGATACGAACAAAATCTACGTTTTGTGTCTGATCTGATCTAATTGTTGTCAATCTGCTTCAGTTTCGATGCACACATTGTTAGATCTTATCCGGTGTTTGCATGTTGTTTCCTACATGATACAGTACAAAGATGAATGATTGAGATTTAAAATTTCTTTTCAAATCTTTTTTAAATCATGTGGTTACGTGAGTTGAATTTCAAACACCTTTTACTCTACGTGTGACACGTAAACCCCCGTCTTTTTGCCGTTCATACGTCTCTATAATTTTTACCATATGTGTGAGACCCGAAATATTATTGGATTAATTGAGTCAAATAATCGGGTTTAGCATAGACCAGATTTGGCGTGAACAGATCTGGGATGGTCCAGCTTTGAGCTGGTATGCTTGGTGAAGTAATCGGATCAGTATAAGTATCGGAAACAGCTCTGGATTGTTGGAGTTTTTTGTGGGGAAATGATCATATTTGAGTGTTGGTCAACACTGGATGATCGCATTCAGATTTGGTGGTGAAATCTGGTAGTCGCGCGTTATTTTGGGCACGCTAGTGAATTTTGATAGCGGGTAGCGAAGCGACATCGTTTTAGAAGAAACCAGATGTGGATTAGCCTGTTGTAGTGTTACATGGATAGGTCCGGTTCGTGGTTGGGGTAGACCGTAGCGGTCCAGGTATTTCAGCTTTGACTGGTCAACGCTTGTGTGAGATCTGGTCTTTCAGATCTGGGTAGCGATGCGATGTTGTTTAGCGATTCAGATGTGGTTAATGGGATGACGTGTCCTAGTGATCGAGCGGTCCTTGGTGTGACGTCATTTGGATAAGTTCCAAATCTGTTTAACATATGGTCCAGATCTGGAGTGTTACTCAGATCTGAGTTGGGAACATCTTTGAGCAGGTTTTTTCGGTGACTACTATTCATCAGATTTGGGGAACTTAAGTGGTATATATTGAAGACTTTGACTGTCAGGCCTCGTACTCACAACAGATAAACACATGCGGAAGCTATCAAAAAGTGGGTAAAATTTTCGCTTTTAGGCCCGACGGTTTTAAACATATAATTTAAAATACAACGATACTTAAAATAAGTTTCCCAAATCATAAAACGATCAACAACAAAGCATACATAATTTAAACATGTATCATACTCCCCTACGGATACAACAACAAAGCGCAGGGCATCCCCCTGGCTAACTGATACATATATATATATATACTATATGCTACTGGGACACACTAGCCACCTCCTGGGGCACCACAAGCTGGGTTGAAACCACGACCAGCTGTAGAACCTGGGTTAGAAACAACGCAACAAAGAAACAAACCAAGCCCCGGAGGGACATGGGGTCAAACCCCAGTACGGAGAGCAATAATACAACAGAAATAACAGCAAGGAATAAAATGCAGGTGCTATGCATGAGACGCCGAAGAACAACGGAAAGCTCGACCCCCAAGGGAGCTAAGGGACTCAAACATAGCTCCAAGAATTGTCAACAACATATAGTGGCCACGGGGCGTGTTCACAGTGTGGTAGTAAGCCACTCGCCATGACACTACTCCCACTTACCAGATGAATCAAACAACTCAACCTGCTGTTGCCTCGCCCATGAACTGTGGTAGTTAACCACTCGGCGCATGGTGGCTACGATACCAGCAGGGAGATGAGAGTGCGGTATTGCCGCTCGCCCTCACATCCTGGTAAAAAAATTAACAACAATACAACAATGATACAAAGACTACCAAAACTGGAAAGGAATACCATGCGTGTATGCAACATGCGGGAATGCAAGCATATAAACATATGCAACGCAGCAAATACACAAACAGCATACACAATCCTCAACAGGACACAACCAGCAGGCACGGCAATTCCACATACCAGCGACTACAATTCATCCAAGCCATAACTTCGCGGTAAATCAAGCTCAAATCCGTACCTTATACTGAGCAACAACTAACCCTGCGAGAAATCCCGAAGACTCTGGTAAAAGCCTGTTAAACACACGACATACACAACTTAAATCTAACAGGTTGCTAATCAAGCTCACGGCTGGGAGTCTCACTCGACCAGCTGCCCAATATACCTCAACAATTACATAGAAAGCTTAAAACTATGGCTAGGAACAAGGTCTCACCGAAAACCAGAACGTAGTTCTACCAAATCGACGCAACACTCGAACGGCAGAAACTTCGCGTTCCTCGACTAGCCAATTTCAGCTTCTAAAACTGGTACGAATTGGAAGAGCTTCTCAAGAGGAGTCCAACGCTACCTCGCATGAGCAAAAAACCACCGGAAACGATGGGAAATCGCCGGAAAAGCTCACGGCTGAACAGTGTTCTAGGGTTCGAAGGATAAGGAACGAAATGTTGGAAATATTTGCTAAGTATGGAATTGATACCACAATTCGAAGATCAAGTCTTCCTATATATAGCACTAGCAACGACTGGAATCACTTCAATAATTGTCCATCGACAAAACCAGTCGACACCAACAATTTCCCAAACCAGCAGACGCAAGAACCAACAGCTGATTTCTCCAACAATCGCTAAAATAACTAACGGCTGGTTCTCAAAACGGCGTCGCACCAACTTACTCAAACGACGTCGCATAGAATACTATACCAGCAGCTGGGTATCCAGTCGCAAGAACAAAACAACACAACGCTTCTCTCTGCTGGATCCAGTCGCAACCTCAAAACGCAGCGTTGCAACTAATTCAAATGACGTCGCTCCACTGACGTCATCCAGTCGCTAGCTCTCGCGAAATACCCGCAGCAAGCAATAGCGGCGAAACTCACTCGCAGCTGGACTCCCAGTCGCAACAACAAAACGACGACGTTTCCTCTTCGAGCTACAGGAAAGTTGACCCGCGTTGACATCTACTCCTGCTGAACAACCAGCAGACACTCGCACGCAAAACCACCAGCCGGTACCAGACGCAACATCGAAACGACGTCGCGCCAATTAATCTAAACACAGTCGTTTTAGCCCTCAACGCAACTACGCTAAAGCATCTGCTGATCACAACACACACAACCAGACTTCACGCAAACGACGGCGTTTCAAGAATCTCGCGCTAAAACACGCTTCGACTGGTTTTGCCACCGACCAGCTGCTAGCTCACAACACCAGCTGATACACCAACCAGCAGGTACCTCAAATATGCGAGAATACAAAATCTCCAGAATTGTTCAACACACGAAATGGAACCCGAAAATGCAACTCAAAAACTCAAATAGAGATCTTAAACCAGCAGAACCTCTATTTATCGATTCATTCCAACGATAAATCTCAATTACAAATCCAGGTCTCACATTTCTCCCCCACTAAAAAGGATTTCGTCCTCGAAATCAAACAACAATTCTGAAAGCACAACACAGCAACTGAAACTCGAAGCAACAACAAGAAACTAAGCAGAAACTCGCCCAACACAAGTCCAAGAGTTCAAGATAACTGAGCAAACAAATCACAACAACTAAGGAAGGAAAACAGCAAAACCTACTAGCTACTGGAATTATAGCCCAACAGCTACTCAAACAGATGCGGCCACTCGCGCTGCATCTTTTCTTCCAGCTCCCAAGTAGCTTCTTCCCTACCATGTTTGCTCCACTGCACCATCACCAACGGAATGATCTTATTCCTCAACTGTTTCTCTTTTCTGCCAAGGATTTGCAAAGGGTATTGTTGATAGCTCAACGACTGATCTAGCTCTACCTCGTCAGTTCCAAGCACATGAGATGGATCTGGCTCGTACTTCCTCAACATGGAAACGTGAAAGACGTCATGCAAAGAAGATAACTCGGACGGCAACAACAGACGATACGCCAAAGGGCCAATCCTCTCGATAACCTCATACGGCCAACGTAACGAGGGGCTAACTTCCCTTGCGTCCAAAGCGCATCAC
>KV011269.1:14327-30476 GCA_001598015.1 Dorcoceras hygrometricum
TATCCTTGAAACTTGGAGGGGCTAAACTGCAATTTTGGACTAGGTGGTCTGAAAAATTGTTTTCGCATCATAATACTCAGTTTTGTAAACTGTGTAGATCGGTCCGATCTGATCTTCGATCGTGATTATGATGGAGCTAGGGTGACGCAGTTGCACCGAATGTTCATACGGGACCGGGCCTGACCCAGGCCCATTGGGCCGGTTCAAGCCCATCACAAGTCTATATATATGTGTGCCCTAGGGTTTGCATACAACAACTCTCACAAAACCTACCCTAGACTATAGCCACCGCCCCCCTCTCCTCTTCCTCCCTCTCGGCAATCGCCCCTCACGCGCCGCCCGTCGTGCGCCGCCGCCGCCGTGTGCCGCCTCTTGTCGTGGTTGGACTTGTTCCGACAACCTCAACGAGGAGATTCCGTACGTGAAATATTCGTCACGTTTTCTAGTGCAGACTGACGAAGGGATCGTGATTTCAGTCGTGGACCGGATTAGGAGACCCCCCCCCCCCCCCCCGCCGCCCCCCGCCGTGTGCCGCCGTCTATCGTGGTTGGACTTGTACCGACCACCTCAACGAGGAGATTCCGTACGTGAAATATTCGTCACGTTTTCTAGTGCAGACTGACGAAGGGATCGTGATTTCAGTCGTGGACCGGATTAGGAGAACAACGACCGCCAACCGTTGAAGTGTCGATTTACTCGTGAAATTGGTCGGAGCCAGGCACCTAGACGCCAGCAAGGTACCAAATCAAACATCCTATGTATGTTTATTTGCTATTATTATTATGTATTGACCTTTCCCGATGCAAAAAAATTTGAAATCTTCCGCTGCGCCCCGGGAGCGGGATCCGGATCCGCCGCTGCGCCAACACCCCATTCCCTTGAGTCCCAGTTATATATTGTATTATGTATTGAACCAGGGAATGACCTGTGTTTTTATGTATTGGGGATCTGTATCTGATTTGATATTTGATGTTGCCTGTTTTTGTATGAGTTTGATTTAACTTGTACTTTGATTATGAATATTTTGAATGACGATTTGAGTTCAGGCCCAAATTATTTCGAAAATTTTTAAGCCATGTTTTTACGCTTCTGTGATTATGTGCTTAATTGTGCGGTAAACTTTGTTGATTAGCACGGGGCCTGACACTGTTGGCCACGAAGCTCGCAATAGTGCCAGCTATCACCTTGCCGTTTGCAAAGAACTCAATCACTGCTCCCTCAAACACTGAACCGGATACCTCCAAAAATCCATTAAGCCATGTTTCCTCCAGGGTCGTAAACATCCTCACATGTCGAACACATACTCAAAGTTCACCTGCACAGCATTGATTGAAAGGGAAGCACCACCCATTTTGATAATTGAAGGGTTAGGAAATGCGAAAGAGAATGCGATGAAATTTCTTTCTAGAATGCTAGAATGTGCGAAAGATTTGAAAGCGTAATGGAAAACATAAAAAGAAACAGTTTATGTATAAATGGAGAGAGAGAAGGGTTTTAATGGACACGTGTCATCATCACATTAAAGAGTCATTTGAAATTGCAGAAAGATGACTGTCAGATTTAAAATGAATTTAAAAGGCCAACTTATCTCAACCGTTCGATTTCATATACCAGCGCAAAAACAATTAACTCAAACATCGTGATAACATCCCTCTATGTATGTCTCTAAGCTGAATCAGATCAGCACGGAGCTGACCAGCTTGGAAGCAAACAGCGGACCTTTGTATTATCTATTTGAATTATCTTGTTCCCCCTGAACTTATGCATGTAGAACACAATGAATACATATCCAAGAGACCTAAAATGTTTCTAAAATAAGAAAACTTAGCGTCCGGTAGAGGCTTGGTGAAGATATCAGCTACTTGTTGATCTATTGGCACATGCTCCACCCGAACGTCTTTTTTAGCACATGGTATTGAATGAAATGATGGTGTATGGCAATATTCTTGGTCCTAGAATGCAACACGGGATTCTGAGTGATCGCGATGGCACTTTTTTTGTCGCATAAAATGGGTGCTTCTTGTGCATCAACGCCATAGTCTCCGAGCTGTTATTGTATCCATAGAATTTGAGCACAGCAGCTCCCAGCTGCTAGGTACTCTGCCTCAGCTGTAGATGTGACTATTGATGTCTATTTATTGCTAAACCATGAAATCAATATGTCACCCAAGAACTGACAAGTTCCGCTTGTGTTACGCCGATCAATCTTGAAACCTGTGTAATCTGCGTCACTATAATCAATCAAATTGAAACTTGAGTCTTTGGGATACCAAAGACCCACATTTTGCATGCCCTTTAAATATTTTAGAACACTCTTAATGGCAATGTGGTGTGATTGTTTTGAATCAGCTTGGAACCTTGGACACATACAAACTGAGAACATAATGTCTGGTCTGCTCACGGTTAGGTACAATAGAGATTCAATCATCCCACGATACATTGTTACCTCAACTGCAAATCCAGCTTCATCTTTATCCAGTTTGATTGGAGCAATCATCGGAGTAGCTGATGATGAACAATTTTCCATCCCAAACTTTGAGAAGTTCCTTAGTATACTTCTCTTGATTGATGAAATTCCATCCTCAAGCTGCTTTACTTGTAGCCCTAGGAAAAATTTCAGCTCTCCCATCATGCTCATTTTGAATTTGTCCTGCATCATCTTGGAAAATTTTCACAAAGCTTCAGATTAGTCGATCCAAATATGATATCATCAACATAAATTTGTACTGACAGGACATGATCATTCTTAAACAAATTTAAACAATGTTTTTTCGATAGAACCGATAACAAAATCATGATATATTAAGAAATTGGACAAGGTATGTTTCAGACCATACAAAGCTTTATCAAGATTATACACAAAGTCTGGTCTGGTATGATCGACGAAGCCAGGAGGTTGTGTAATATACACTTCCTCATTCAGGATGCCGTTTAAGAAAGCACTTTTAACATTCATCTGATAAACCTTAATGTTCTTATATGCTGCATATTCAAGAAATATACGAATGGCTTCTAGTCTAGATACAGGCGCAAAAGATTTTTCGAAGTCTATCCCTTCTTCTTGCCTATAACCTTGAGCTACTAGCCTAGCCTTGTTTCGAACTACGTTGCCATTTTCATATAATTTGTTCCTAAAGACCCATTTAGTTCTTATTACATTCTGGTCAGTAGGTTTAGGAACTAAATGCTATACTTTACTATGTTCGAATTGGCTGAGTTCATCTTGTATTGCTTCTATCTAGATCGGGTCCACTAAGGCCTCTTCTACCTTCTTAAGTTCAATATGCAAGATGAATGCAGAATTAAAATATTCGCTTAACATCTGGCCTCGTGTCCTAACGGGTGTAGTAGGGTTACCGATGACTAGCTCAGGTGGATGATTTTTATTCCATCGGAAACCTGGCCTATATGAGTTGAAGCTTCGTTCTGTTCCCCCTGCATGCCTGCTAGATCATCTGGAATACCACTTGTTGGATTACCACTTGTTATGTTTGGCTCATCAGCTTGTGCATGTTCTCCACCAGCTTGAACGTGATCCGGACCAACTTGCGCAATATCGCAAATATCTACGTTGGTAATTGACATGTCCATTGCATGCTGGTCACCAACTTGGAATCTACCCTATGCCTCGTGGTCATTTGATTCATCCATATTGGTTGACTACAGACGAGAACACAAGTCATTTAACTTTGATGGTCTCAGAAATAGGATCACTAAGTAAATAGGAGTTCAGAAGGGGGGGTTGAATGAACTCCTTCGTTTTTCGAAAATTCTTTTAAAATGTTTTGCGAGCTTCTTGCTTCACTTAAGTCCGAGTTATCAAACTTAAGAGTATCTCAGTTATGAGAAAACTTTTCAGCCAACAATATTAGTGCGGAAAAAGGCCGATTGGTTTGTGAACAGTAAATAAACACAAGTAATGTAATCGTGCGTAATGTAAAAGATAGAGATCAGAATTTGTTTCTGGAAGTTCGGACTTCAATGTCCTACGTCTCCCCTTCTTCCTCCTCGGAAGGTTTCACTAGAAGAGTTTGATGAGAGTAGCCTTTCTACAAACACCCGATCCCGTAACCCGCAGCTACGAGAACTCCTAGTATCTCACACCAACTATCCAAGCAGACACAGCTGCTGGTTACAACACTTTAGTGTTTTCAAACGGCTTTTTGAGAAGCCCGTTTGTTACAGACTCAATCAAATACAACAATGAATACACTTTGTGAGTACTGTAAAATCTCTGGTTTCTAAGACAAAGAAACTTGATTCAATAATGTGAACCAGAGAGTGACACTCGAAGGTATAACAGTGAATATCAAAAATGAAGATTCTTCGAGTGCTTGAGCTTTGAATACGTTCAACGAAGAGTAAGCTCTGGAAGTATTTTGACAGCGTTTTAGTAATAGCAGTGGCGAGTTGTTGTCTTCAATGCAAAATGTCTGCTATTTATAATCTTCGTTCAACGGTCGATGAATCCAGACAAGGCAACAAATCCTTTTTGAATTCCTGACAGTGGAACGCCCTCAATCCTGCTCCATTATATGGTAAATTGCATTTCGTCAGGGATGCGAGTATCATTTCCTTATGTGTGCTCTCCCGTTGAAAACGCCTCTGCCAATGTGCACTATTTTTCCAAAGATAGTACCAATCTCGTCTCCTTAATTTCAGGCAGTATGAGGGATTCTTGTTTTGGCCATCGATCTTTTCCAATTGAGTATACGATCGAATTTGAATCAACTTTTTGCCTGCACCTGAAATCTTTTCTATCGACAGATCTCTTCTTGAAGAAGATGAATGAACAGTTCCTTGCTGTCGAGAGATTTGTCGCGGTAAACGAGATTCAACAATTTGCAAGTTTCAGCACTGATGACATCATCAAATCTTTCCATTTACAAACTTTAGTACTGCTGACGTCATCATATCTGTTGGAAGCGTTGTAGCTGATTATGATGATGACGTCATGATGTCTACTGCGGCTGACGTCATCAAATCCGTTGAAACCAACGATGTCGTGTTGAACTAACTGTTTGCGAAAGCTGTCGATAGTGAACGTTGCTTGCACTGTTCCCAAAAACAACACTGTAGCGAAATCTGATGTCACCAGCGATAAATAGTACTGTTTCAAAATCTGTCGAGTAAACTTATCAATGCATATGGCCCTTTCTTATGGTAGAGCAATTCACTGTTCCCGTTGCTGTTTGCATATACCATTACAGTACAGTAGACAAGAGCTGTTGGCAGATATCTTCATTCTCAATACTTTATCAAAACCCGAATAACTAAATCAATCACTCCACTGTTTCAAGATCTGATTTTGATCAACTCGAAACTATAACTGTAGCTTGAACCATTTACTATTGCCAGCAATGTTGATCATCGTGAGAAGATTATTCGAATATTATCATTTAATTCCAAATCTTTTCTTTTCTTTGTTATCACCAAAACTATAAATTTTATCCTAACAACTTGTTCCAGATTTGGATCAGATACCAATTGATGAGTTGCGTTGATAGCTTGTGTATCTGAAGCTGGTCTTGATACCGATTGATGTAATGTATAATCTGCTTGCGCATCTTCTTGTGCATTTGTTGTTCCATCTACTCCAGCATCTGGCACACTGGTTGAGATCTATTCCTGCACTGGTTAACATTATTCAAATCAATGACTTCTATGTTACCTGTCAGACCTGCTTGCGCATTATCGTGTGGTGTGTCCAGAGCTGGTTGTATCTCAGCTAAATGTCGAATTTGTGGCACGTCATCACTTGATTCATCTAAGCTTGTTGATTCCAGATGTGTGCACAGATCATTTAAGCTCGCAGCTGAGTTGGAACAAAAGATGGTTTCATCGAATACCACGTGAGCTGATTCTTCAACCGTCAAGCTCCGATTGTTAAACACTATGTATGCTTTGCTCACTGCTGAGTATCCAAGAAACAAACCTGCATCAGATTTTGCATCAAAAGATGTTAGATGCTTTTTACCATTATTGTGAATGAAACATCTGTTAGAGTAGATGCCCAACTATCCAACTTGTGGCGTGTGGGTTTTTATAGACTCTTTGTATAACGATCTTTATTTATGAAATTCGTATTGTTTTATGGCATTCTTTATCTTCATTAGTTTATAATGTTAACAATTGTGTTGGATAAAGACCTAGAATGCACCATAGTGTATGTTAGATGTGATAGTGGATATGATGGATATCATGAAACACATCTAATAGTCACTATGTGTTCTAAACTCGTTCCTAGTCGATTGGGCCGTCAAATGAGGATAAGGCCGCCCGAGCTTGAGACTAGCATCTGCGATGTGAAGTACCACGTTTTATTGGTAGGGAACATTGTGATGTTCTGAGCATGCAGATGGATAGTGACCTGGTGATCTATCGAACTACCCTCGTTCGGACTTTCCAAGTGGTTACCATTTGTCGAGTGGATAAGTCCGAGGTCTTGGTTGTACTGATTAGTCCTCACTACTCAAAATGTCGTTGAGACTCTACATGATAGGTGCCTCACTTTGACCCGTTTACCGACTCAGTTGGGGTCATTAGGTGGCGGGATTGGGTGAGGTCCCGATGCATGTAGGAGTCGATGCTTCGTTGTCGAGGATTCACCGCTCTCCTTTGTGCGTGGATATCCTATGCTATCTGAGGAGATAATAGTGTGCTAAATCTCTGGCCAGAGTACTAGATGTGTTTTGGGTAAATGGATTTACCTAGTAACACACGCGATGTCACTATTTGATCTCCAAGATGTATGCATAGTTGTTGGATCTCTAGCGACTCTCGATTTACCAATGGTCGTTGATCCGATCGGGATATATGTGTTGAAAGTACCGTACTGTACGCTAACCATGACCGACTGGTTCTTGCAGGCACTATCAGTGATACCTAGGGGATAATAGGGCGATGTTGCTAGGCGCTTTACCATGATCCGATGGGCTAGTCCGAAAATGTGGTTTCGGAGTCACACATGTTGTGGGCCCACGGCTAGCTGTATCCCTGAACCATTGAGGTTCACACAAGTACTGGCTTCTCGATTCCCGCACGGAAACTGAGCTCAATTTGTTGAGCATAGGAGGAGGAAGGATGGAAGTGTGACTTCCTAAAGGTCAACAGGGGTCAAATTGCAATTTTCCTGAAGTTTGGGCTAGTTTGACTATCCTTGAAACTTGGAGGGGCTAAACTGCAATTTTGGACTAGGTGGTCTGAAAAATTGTTTTCACATCATAATACTCAGTTTTGTGAACTGTGTAGATCGATCCGATCTGATCGTCGATCGGGATTATGATGGAGCCACGGCGAGGTACTTGAACCGAATGTTCATATGGACCTGGGCCCGCCCCAGGCCCATTGGGTTGGTTCAAGCCCATGCACCACCTATGTAAATACATGACCTAGGGCTACATGGGAGACAACTCAACACTAGTCTTGTAGCCGCCTCCCTCCCTCCACAACTCCTCGGCCGCCGCCCCTCTCCACGCGCCGCCGCCGCCGCCGTGTGTCGCCGCCTTCGTGTTTGGACTTGTTCCAACCACCTCGACGAGGAGATTCCGTCCGTGATGAATTTGTCACGTCTTCTAGTGCAGACTGACGAAGGAGCCGCGATTCCAGTCGTGGACAAGATTCGGAGAACTCAACCGCCAACCGTTAAAGTGCCAATTTCCTTGTGAAATTGGTCGGAGCCAGGCGCCTAGACGCCAGCAAGGTACCGCTCTAAAACACCCTATGGATGTTTTATTGGATTTGCTATTATGTATTGACCGTTCCCGGTGCAAAATTTTACATTCTTCCGCTGCGCCCTGGGAGCGGGATCCGGATCCGCCGCTGCGCCAACAACATCTGCATCCAAACACCCTGAAATAAGATATATCAGGTTTCTTGCCACTCCAGATCTCATATGGGGTTACAACATGAATCATGTTAATCATAGATCTGTTTTGAGTGTAGCAAGCTGTGTTAACTGCTTCTGCCCAGAATTTTTGTGAAATGCCGGAATCTACAATCATAGTTCGAGCAGCTTCTTTTAAAGTATGGTTTCTCCTCTCAGCTAACCCGTTCTGCTGAGGAGTTCTAGCTGCTGAAAGATCATGCTTAATTCCAATGTCTTCCAGATAAGAGGATAATTTTTTATTTAAAAACTCAGTACCTCGATCACTCCTTATCCGGTTGACAGTTCAAGATTTCATTTTGTAAACGTTTTAAAAGTTTTATCAACTGGTCAGCGGTTTGATCTTTTGATTTTAAAAACAACACCCATGTAAATTTTGTAAAATCATCAACGACAACAAGGGTGTATTTTGTTCCCCCTAAGCTGGCTACGGGTATGGGACCAAAAAGATCCATATGTAAAAGCTCCAAGCGGCAGAACGAATACCGCTTTTCTTTTTAAAAGTGGAACGAATATGTTTTCCCAGCTGACACGCAGAACAAATCTTGTCTTTAGTAAAATTTGTTTGGGCATACCAGAAAGTAATTCAAGCTTACTCAATTTGGCAAGTGTTTGAAATTCAGATGGTTCATTCTTTGATGCCACAGCCAGCTCTTGGAAGAGTCAGCTGCTAGGAAAATCTGTTCAGATCCCAGATGCTCTGACCAGTTGACAATGTAGGTATTCCCTGATCTGTTTCCTACCAACATTGTCAGACCTTATGGATTCCGAACTGTGCATTTGTGCTTTTAAGTTAACTGTGTAACCATTGTCACACAGCTGACTTATGCTGATAAGATTATAGCACAAATTCTCAACAACTAGAATATCATTAATTGAAAGATTACCATGGTTAAGCTTACCCTTACTCACAGTGTTACCATTTGAATTGTCGCCGAAGACAATTCTTGGTCCTTTTTCTGGTGTCAGATCTGATAGAAGCTTTGAGTTACCAGTCATGTGTCTCGCACAGCCACTGTCCAGATACCATTTGTTTGATTCCTCTGAAGCTCTGTACATGTTATCCTCATCATCAGTTGTCTGGTTGGCCATCAAGCAGTGAACTTCTTCTTGCTCACTCTCACTGGATGAGCTGCTTGATGTGGTCTCAGAATCTGAGTCCGCCCAGTTTCTGTTGCTCTCCTCAGCAACAAGAACTTTCCGATCATTCTTCTTGTGGGGCCTCTTCTCATATCTGTTTCTCCTTCTTTCTGTGGATCTTTCGTTGGACCACTCTGTGGACCTCTTGTCGTTCTTCTTGGGCCTGTTGCAATCTGTTGAAAAATGCCCTGGTCTGCCACAGTATAACAATTTTAAATAAGTAGTAATCTTGTCAGATTTATGAGCATTGTTATAATTAAAAGAAGGATTTTTAGTTCTTCTCATGAATTTCCCAAACTTCTTAACGAAGAGGTACATTGCGTCGTTGCTCAGTTGCTCTGCTGAATTGCTAGGTGAGCACTGTTCTGAAGTAGTAGCAGCAAGAGCTTTGGTAGTTTGTGAGGTCGATGGTCCAGCCTCAGATCTGGTCTCCAGCTCAAACTCATAGGCTTTCAGATTTGCGAACATATCATGTAGTTCAAGCTTGTTCAGATCCTTAGACTCTCTCATCGCCATCGTCTTAACATCCCACTCCCTCGACAGTGCTCTCATCACTTTGAGGGCCAGTTATCTGTTGGAGTATTCTTTTCCAAGATTGCGTCAACTTCTCCCAGATCTCCTTGGCAGTGGCGAAGGTATTTATCTTGCTGAACATGTTTTATCCAGCGTCATATATAGAATATCCTTCGCCACATTGTCCGAGTTGGATTTCTTCTAGTCCTCTGGTGTATACTCCATTCGAGTTTTCTCAATCCACTGTGGAGCACCAGCAGTAATCGCCATAGCCATATTTGCCTTCATAATCTTCATGGGTCCATCTGTAATGATGTACCACATGTCATCATCTTGCGCGGCCAAATGGGCTTGCATCTTGATCTTCCAGTCGTCGTACTCTTCCTTCGAAAACATAGGAATTTTTTTGTGAGAAGTAGACATATTTAAATGTAAGCACAAAGATCATATTGTTCAATGACTGAGATGACAAGGCTCTGTTACCAATTGATAGGATAAATGGAATCAAAAATAGATTTAAATTAAGCCCAGGAGTTCAGAATGGGGGGTTGAATGAACTCCTTCTATTTTAATTTTCGAAACCTTTAAAACTGTTTTTACAAGCATGTGCTTAACTCAGATCTGAGTGACCAGATCTGAGGCACTCAGTCCGAATCTGTTTTCTCGGTTAAAAAATAATGTGCGGAAAGAAAATGATTACATAGTGAACAATAAAATGCGATGCAAATAAAAGATAGGGTCGAGAATTTGTTTCTGGAAGTTCGGATCTGAAATACTACGTCTCCCCTTCTTCCTTTTCAGGAAGGTTCCACTAGAATGCGTACAGCCTCTATAAACACCCGATCACTCAAGCCTCGCTACAAGTGAACTCCTAGCAACTTCTATCTCACAGATTACACTGCTGAATTCTAATGAACGTATTTTCGAACTGCTTCAAGTAGCTCGTTCGTTGTAGACTCTGAACTGATTTTACAATGAATATGATACAAACAGAATTCTACAAATCTTCTGGTTTCTTTTACAATGAAACTTGTTTACAAATGTAAACCAGAAGAAAACTCGAAGGTATTTTTCTGTGTAAGAACTTTAAGGATTGTTCTTCGAGATGGTGAGAGCTGGGAAGAAATAATTTCAAGTCGTTGAAAGTTATCGACATAGGGTGAGAGCTTTTCAAATCACCGAGAGATACTAAAAATTGCCGAGAGTCAGAGAGAGCTTCTTCGTTTGAAATCTTCGGCTATAAATACTCTTCCATCTTCAACGGTCATTAATTGAGCCAGTAGACACAAACTTTGTTTGCATATCTTCATCGTATCAATGCATTAAATACTCCATTAATTATATGCAAAGGTTTGTCTAAAGTTGTCAGAGCTTTGTTGACTTTAATACCCAAAATAGGTAAATGTCGTATAAACCAACTTTGCGTCATGCAAAGTATTCTCCAAATAGCTATGAACTTGTGTCTCTTTCATCCAATTTGTCTAACAGGCTTTATACGATTGAATATCGATCGTTGAATTCTTTGGAACAAATATCTGATGAAATCTTAAGCTCACATTTGAAAACTGTTCGGTTCTGATCTTAAATCTGCTCTCATATATAAGCTTTGCTAACTTCTTATTTTGCGTAACTTCCCCCTTTTCTTTAACGATATAATCAGATCTGAAGCCTTTCTTCTTTACATGTCTTTCCCCTTTACTTCTCTTTAACCGTATCACTGTCAGATCTGAAGATTCTCCCCTTTACGAATCTACCTCCTTTTTCTTTTCCATACGAGTAACTCTGTCAAATCTAAATACCCGTATATATCTGAATATCTGAAATACCCTGTTCTGATCTAAATATCCGTTTCTGAAATCTGAACAAATAGCCTTTGAAATTCTGAGTAGATTCTGTTATGATCGGAGTCTCTGTACTGAATCTGATATATAATCTGATCTGAATTGCTCTCATCTGATCTGATAAGCTATCTTTCCCGTTATATATTCTGTTCCCAATCTCTCGGATCTGAAAAAGCCTCTATGCAAGACCTTATAAGCTTTGATCCGAAATACTTAACCCGATAACTGAAATTACCGAATACCCAAATCTGATAAGCTCCGCTCTGAATGTCTCTCTTCCGCTAAACACAATTACTAACTGTCCAGATCTGATTCTTAAATTCAGTTCTTTATCTTGTTTTTGTTATCATCAAAACTTATAAATTTTATCTTAACACACAAGCTCAATTCTTACCTCGTTCAGATCTTACCAAATTCCACAACTCAAACCTCACGGCTGAAACAGATTACACGCACACTATCCCGCTAGCTCTCGGCCAACAGCTCAGGGCCAACTGTTAGAGTAGATGCCCAACTAGCCAACTTGTGGCGTGTGGGTTTTATTGACTCTTGTGTATAACGATCTTTATTTATGAAATTCGCATTTCTTTAATGGCATTCTTTATTTTCATAATTATTATAATGTTAACAATTGTGTTGGATAAAAACCTAGAATGCATCGTAGTGTATGTTAGATGTGATAGTGGATATGATGGCTATCATGAAACACATCTAATAGTCACTGTGTATTCTAAACTCGTTCCTAGTCGATTGGGCCGTCAAAATGAGGATAAGGCCGCCCAAGCTTGAGACTAGCATCTGCTAGTCGATTGGGCCGTCAAAATGAGGATAAGGCCGCCCGAGCTTGAGACTAGCATCTGCGATGTGAAGTACCATGTTTCATTGGTAGGGAACATTGTGATGTTCTGAGCATGCAGATGGATAGTGACCTGGGGATCTATCGAACTACCCTCGTTCGGACTTTCCAAGTGGTTACCATTTGTCGAGTGGATAAGTCCGAGGTCTTGGTTGTACCGATTAGTCCTCACTACTCGAAACGTCATTGAGACTCTACATGATGGCGCCTCACTTTGACCCGTTTACCGACTCACTTGGGGTCATTAGGTGGCGGGATTGGGTAAGGTCCCGATGCATGTAGGAGTCGATGCTTCGTTGTCGAGGATTCACCGCTCGCTTTCATGCGTGGATATCCTATGCTATCTGAGGAGATAATAGTGTGATAAATCTCTGGCCAGAGTACTGGATGTATTTTAGGTAATTGGGTTTGCCTAGTAACACTCGCGATGTCACTATTTGATCTCCAAGATGTATGCATAGTTATCGGATCTATAGCGACTCTCGATTTACCAATGGTCGTTGATTTGATCGGGATATATGTGTTGAAAGGACCATACTGTACGCTAACCATGACCAACTGGTTCTTGCAGGCACTATCAGTGATACCTAGGGGATCATGGCGCGATGTTGCTAGGCGCTTTACCATGATCCGATGGGTAAGTCCGAAATTGTGATTTCGGAGTCACAATGGTTGTGGGCCCACGGCTAGCTGTATCCCTGAACCATTGAGGGTCACACAAGTACTGGATTCACAATTTCCGCACGGAAACTGAGCTCAATGTGTTGAGCATAGGAGGAGGATTTTAGGGAGTGCGACTTCCTAAAAGTTAACAGGGGTCAAATTGCGATTTCCCAAAAGTTGAGGGGCTAAACTGCTATTTTGGTCTGGGTGGTCTGAAA
The DNA here is from genome assembly GCA_001598015.1 of Dorcoceras hygrometricum. Taxonomy (NCBI): domain Eukaryota; kingdom Viridiplantae; phylum Streptophyta; class Magnoliopsida; order Lamiales; family Gesneriaceae; genus Dorcoceras; species Dorcoceras hygrometricum. Next base: position 27,444 of record KV011269.1, read on the forward strand.
AATTATTTTCACATCATAATACTCAGTTTTGGAAACTGTGTTGATCGGTCCGATCGGATTGACGATCGGGATTATGATGAAGCCACGGTGATGAAAATGAACCTAATGTTCATATGGACCTGGCCTGACCCAAGTCCATTGGGACGGTTCAATCCCATCACTTATTTATTAAATTAGACCTAGGGATACAACTAGAACATACTTGATACAACCCTAGCCTCCAAGTAGCCGCCCCACCCTCTCCTCCAAACCTCGCCGCCGCCGACCGCCCCTAACGCCGCCGGCCGCCGCCGCCGTCGCCCGATTTTCACGTGGTCGGACTTGTTTCGATCACGTCGACGAGTAGATTCCGTTCGTGCCAATTCGTCAGGCCTTCTAGTGCAGGCTGACAAAGGAGTCGTGTTTCCGGTCGTGGACCTGATTAAGGAGGATCTACCGTCGCCTACCTTGAAGAGCCAGATTCCCTGTGAATTTGGTTGGAGCCAGGCGCCTATACGCCAGCAAGGTGACACTCTATAAAACATCTTATGTATGATTTATAGAATATATTTTATGTATTGAACGTTTTTCGGGGCAATTTTTAAACTTCCGCTGTGCCCCCGGGAAACGGGATCCGAATCCGCCATTGTCGCCAACAGTGGTATCAGAGCCAAGGCTCGGATCTATCAATACATAATTTGTGCCTTATTGCATCAAATCACAAATTTTCGAAAATCAAAAAAAAAAAAACGCACGGCGGCACAGTAGCGGCCGCACGCAGGCACTGTAGCCGCCGCACGCCGGCACTGTAGCCGCCACACGCAGGCACTGTAGCCGCCGCACGCCGGCACTGTAGCTGCCGCACGCTGCTCGTGCGGCGGGCGCCGCCGTGCGGTCACCGTCCGGCGTACCTGAGGCGGCGTTGCGACGCTGTTTTTCGAGTCCTTGGATTTTCGGGCCTGTCCCGGATGGCCCGAGGGGTTTTCGGGCCAATATTTGATATTCGGCCATTTTGGTCGGATCAAAATTGATTTTTGGAATTTTTGAGATTTTGGGCCTAAAATTGTTTTAAATTTGATTTGATTATTTAATTTATGTCAATTAATTGGATTGATTGCATGTTTGGGATGATCGAGAGCCGTTCCCAATGTGTTAGGTGTATGCTCTAGGTTTTGCGATTTTGGTTGTAAATATTGTTTGTATACCATTTATAAAGTGGGCCTGGTTTATGGCCCGTTCCCACCCCTTAAAATGAATCCCAATGTGTCATGGATATTTAATTGTAAATATTAGATTTAGTGGGAGGACATTTGAAGATGGTGGCGATGACGATCAAAGATATTGAAGACCGAAGATCTGTAAAACCGGAAGCTAATGTAATAGGATTGCATAGCATATTGCATTTCACCTAGGACTGGACCTAGGTCCGTGATTGGCAACCATGGACCGCATAGCTCTCACGATCGATCATCCCAAAGTTTATATATATATGCGATATATATGTTAGTTGATTGCTCATGTTAAATTTTGATTTAATATTTATGAGACCATATTTTTCAAAAATAAAATCCCTCGTTTTAAATATGATTTAAAACTGATATCAAGATTAAAAGTTTATTCGATAAACTAAGGGAATTAAAATCTGTTTAAAATTTCCTACCTTCCATCAACAATGGGTGTACATCGATGCTACCCGCATACATGGCCCGGCTCATATTATTGAGGGGGTTATGTATGCCGGAAAGCTGTACACGTCATTGACACTTGTTGTGAGTCGATTGGAACTCCCTTTAACGTTGGCTCATATTATTGGGGACGTTAAGGGGACCGTCCTTTACGACTCAACATTGATGGATCATCTTGACACGTGATAGTAATCGGCGTCATATTATTGGGCCCTTACTGGACGTGAGGTGAATACATGGAGGTTGCACCGGTTGCAATTGGACTCTACCTTTTGAGGGTCATGGTTGGCTGATATTATTCGGGACCATGGTCGCTTGATTGGACGCTGTGTACCCACTAAGGAAACTTGCTTTCTCGATTTCATTAGAGGGTGGTGAAATCGTTAAAATAGTGGGAGGGTAATTAATAAAACTAAATGACCTTGTTTTTTGTCTTATCGTTTTTCATATATAGTTAGTAATGCATGTCTGTTTTCTTTTCAGTATAAACTTCTTATAAAATGTCTTCGATCAAAAACCCACTCGCTGCTATACTGGATAGCAACAAGTTCACAGGTCTGAACTACCAGGACTGGCTTCGAAACCTCAATATTGTATTGGCTTCGGAGAAACTTCTCTACACGTTAGAGAAGAGCCCTCCGAAGGAAGCCCCTGCCGATATCAGCCCTGAGGAGTTGACTAAGCTTAACCAATGGTGGGATGACGAGCTTAAGACTCGATGCCATGTGATAGCATCGATTGTTGGCGACAATGGCGGATCCGGATCCCGTTTCCCGGGGGCGCAGCGGAAGTTAAAATTTTGCCCCGAGATACGTTCAATACATTAAAAAAAATTAATAAACCATTCATAGGGTGTTTATCGATTGTTACCTTGCTGGCATCTAGGCGCCTGGCTCCGACCAGTTTCACAGGAAAACCGGCACTTCAAAAGGTAGGCGACGGTAGATCGTCTAATCAGGTCCACGATCGAAAGCACGAATCCTCCGTCAGTCTGCACTAGAAGAGCTGACGGATTTTGCCACGGACGGAATCAACTCGAAAGGACGATCGGAACAAGTCCGATCACGGCGACAGCGCGGCGACGGAAGGGGCGGCGGCCGTAAGGTGGTCGAGGGAGAGGGGGGCGGCGCTTTGTGTGGAGGCTAGGGTTGAGTTGTTGTGTTCTTTGATGTGTAGCCCTAGGTCTAGCATAAGTAGACCAATGATGGGCTTCCACTAGTCCAATGGGCCTGGGGCGGGCCCAGGTCCATGTGAACATTCGTTTCAACCGTACCACCGTGGCTTCATCACAATTCCGATCGACGATCAGATCGGACCGATCGACTCAGTTTCCAAAACTGAATATTATGATGCGAAAACAATTTTTCAG
>KV011270.1:10010-20818 GCA_001598015.1 Dorcoceras hygrometricum
TGTGAGTTGCTCTTCCTATTGTTACCCAGTTGAGGCTGTAGAACGACCTTGGAGAGGCTCGCAAAGTTGCTGGTTTCTTCGTACAGTGGAATTTGATAGTTCTTCCGCTGGTTTCAGCTTCTGGGTAAGGAATTCCTACTGTTCTAAGCTTAGTATGGTACTGTTAGTACTTTGTTTAGAGGTAGAACCGGATTCGAATTCTTGGCCGTAGAAACTTATGTATGGAAGTTCAGATTTGAGCTAGATATGAACTGAGTATGAGTTTCCTTAACAGATTTGAGATTCAGGATAGCTTCTGCCGTGGTTGAAGGAGCCAGGTGAAAGCTGGTTGGCGCTGGTTGGAATTGCCGTGCCTTGTTATATCTGTTGAGGTAGAAATCAGCCGTTGGAGGTATGAATTGAGCAGATTTAACAGCTTTGATGCATGGACATGGCAGTGATTGATGTTATGAAATCTGCTGATTTGATGATGTGAATTACGTGAAGCATTGTTGAATATTTGATTGATTTCATGTTCTGTTTTACGTAAATTATGCATGTAGAATTTTGATATGGCTTATTGGCATACATGCATACATCTTGAGCCTGATTGACAGATTGATTGAAGACCTGATTGAAAGCCATGTTGTGACTGGCCGACTGATGAGTTGTGCCTGAAAAGTCCAACGCTATCATCGGAGTGGTGACCGACTGATTGGTTGTGTCTGAATACCACCGAGCTGTGATGGGATGACGGGCTCTGAAGATCATGGACCGATGATTTCCCCGGTTGATACACCGTGCGGGTATAGAGGCTGACTGAGTTGATTTTCCAGTTGATACACTGGTCTAGCTTTCCGATCATTGATAGCCCTCATGCATTTCATAGCATTGATTATAGCATGTTGCATTATTAGCTGTGTTGATAGCTCTTCATACTGAGGCTTGATCTCGTATTTCTTTTCCTGCTTTTTGTGTTGTTTGGGTCTGTGTTACCCATTTGCAGGATCTTCAGGTAACCAAGCTGGACAGAGTGGAGCGTCAGCTAGTCGATCCCCGTTTCCTTGAGTCCCTGTCTACTTTTATTATGTATTGAACCTGGGGATGCCCTGCGTTATTATGTATTTTGGGGATCGTTGATGATTGATATTTGTTGTTACCTGTATTGTATGAGTTTGAGTAAACTCGTATTTTGAGTATTGATATTTTGAATGTATTTTTTGAGTTCAGGCTCATATTATTTCGAAAAATTTTTAAGCCCTGTTTTACGCTTTCGTGATTATGTGCTTAATTGTGCTGTAATCTTGTGTGATTAGCACGGGGCCTGACAATTCTGGTCTATTCGAGGAGCTTGGAGGATCATAGGCAGCACTTGCAGACCGCTCTGCAGACGTTGAGGGAACATAGATTGTATGACAAGTTCAGCAAGTGTGAGTTTTGGCTTGAGCAGGTGGCATTCTTAGGGCATATTGTGTCGTGATATGGGATTTCAGTCGACCCATCAAAGGTGGAGGCAGTGCAGAATTGGGGGATTCCGAGGAATGCAGCAGAGATTCGTAGTTTCTTGGGTTTCGCAGGATACTATCGCAAGTTTATCAAGGGCTTCTCTTCGATTTCAGTGCCCTTGTCAGCCCTGACCAAGAAAAATGCGAAATATGTTTGGAGTCCCGAGTGTCAGAGGAGCTTTGATCAGTTGAAGGAGGCCCTTACATCAGCGCCAGTGTTAGCTATGCCAGAGGACCACAAGGAGTTTGTGGTTTATACAGATGCTTCTCTGAGAGGTTTGGGTGCAGTTATGATGTAGGGAGGTAAGGTTATTGCATATGTGTCGATACATCTGAAGAGTTATGAGCAGATCTATCCGATGCATGATTAGGAGCTTGCAGCAGTAGTGTTCGCATTGAAGATTTGGAGGCACTACCTGTACGGCGATAAGTGCAGATATTCACCGACCACAAGAGCCTCAATTACTTCTTCACTCAGAAGGAGCTGAACATGACGTAGCGCAGATGGTTAGAGTTGGTAAGGGACTACGACTGTGACATTAGCTACCATCCGGGTCAGGCTAATGTAGTAGCGAACGCTTTGAGCCGGAAGACTGCAGTGGTGGATTGTTTGTCAGTTGAGAGGCCATTACAGGCTGAGATTCATAGATTCGGTCTGGAGTTTTATTCCGGAGGCTGTGCATCGAGTTTGGTATTGCTCATTATTCATCACACTCTTCGCGAGCGGATTAGAGACGGGCAGGCCTCTGATGAGAAGTTACAGCAGTGGAGACAGCGAGATGAGACCAGAGGTCGAGGCCTGTACACATTCGAGGATGGGATTGTTCATTTTAGAGGTCGTATGTGGGTGACGAGTACTGGACAGTTGTGAGCCAAAATCTTATCTGACGCTCCTGCATCGACGTACTCCATCCATCCAGGGAGTACGAAGATGTACAGAGATTTGAAGACGCTGTATTGGTGGCCGGGGATGAAGAAGGATATTGGAGATTTGTATCTGAGTGCCTGACTTGTCAGCAGGTCAAGGCAGAGCATCAGCGACCGAAAGGGTTATTGCAGCCACTCCCTATTCCCGAGTGGAAGTGGGAGCATATCACGATGGATTTTGTGGTTGGATTGCCCAGGTGTCCCAGAGGATACACGGCGATATGGGTGATTGTGGACAGACTCTCCAAGTCGGCTCTTTTCTTATCGATGAAGACTACTTTCACCCTGATGCAGTACGCAGAGCTTTACTTCAGAGAGGTTGTCAGGATGCATGGCATACCAGTCTCTATAGTGTCCGACAGGGACACCAGATTCACTTCTGCATTCTGGAGGGGTTTACATGCCGCTTTGGGGACTAGAATGGCGTTCAGCACGACAATTCATCGCAGACGGATGGTCAGTCGGAGAGGGTCATCCAGATTCTGGAGGATTTTGCTGAGAGTCCGTGTGATTGATTTCCAGGGTACGTGGGACTCGAGGTTGCCGCTGGTAGATTTCACGTACAACAACAACTTTCTGGCATCTATTGGATGACTCCGTATGAGGCGCTGTACGGGAGGAGATGCAGATCTCCCGTGCACTGGGACGAGGTTGGAGAGAGAGTGCTGACTGGGACGGAGTTAGTACAGCAAACGGCGGGCATTGTGACGAGAATTCGGGATCGGATGAGGACAGCCCAGAGTCGTCAGAAGAGTTATGCCGATCAAAGACGAAGAGATCTGGAGTTAGCTGTTGGAGATCATGTGTTTGTGAGGATATCACCAATGAAAGGCGTGATGCGCTTTGGCCGGAGGGGCAAGCTCTGCCCGAGGTTTATTGGGCCATTCGAGATTTTGGAGAGGGTTGGTACTCTGGCGTATCGAGTAGAGTGACCACCAGCTTGTCAGTGGTCCATAATGTTTTCCACATCTCGATGTTGCGAAGTATGTTCCGAATCCGTCGCACGTTTTGGATTTTGAGCCGCTTCAGTTGGCGCTAGACTTATCATTTGAGGAGCGACCAGTACAGATTTTAGCTCGAGAGGAGCGTAGGCTGAGAGCATGAAGTATTTCGATAGTCAAAGTCCGGTGGCAGAATCACTCGGAGGATGAAGCTACCTGGGAGACTGAGGGCGATATGCGGACGCGCTACCCGGAGTTGTTTGGTACGTACTTAATTTCGGGGAAGAAATTCCTATAAGGGGGGAGAGTTGTAACGCCTAGAAATTTCTGACTACGTAGAAATGAGTACATGACTAGGGGAAAATAATTTTAGATGATTACATTGCATTTTATGTGATTTAATTATGCTTTTATGTTGCATGGTATGCATATCTTATTTTTCAGCCTTTTGAGTTACGGACGCGTGGACGAGACTAGGGACGACCGGAATGAAAATAATTTGAGATTATTAAGTTTTTAGGTTTTTAAGAATGAAATTTATTATTTTAAGCAACAATTTCTGAAAATTGGGGTTATTATTATTATTTTTTAGGGGAACCCGTTTTTCGACTATACGGGCTGTTTTATTGGATTTTGAGGTGTTTTAAAATTTGAGAGGACCTTTATTTCGAAAATTAGGAGTTTTAAAAGCTTGTTTAGAGTTTTAATTAGCTTGGAAACTTAAGTGAGGGGTAAGCATGTAAAAATTTCTTTTCTTTTCTTAATCAAGCTTTAGGGGTCAAACTTGTCACCCCATTATTTTCCAGAACACAAAAATTACTCTAAACCTAGCCTCAACACCATCAAACAGTCATCCCCTCCTCTTCTCCCCATAGCTTCGAAATTTCAAAGATCTTGGTGTTCAAGGGCGGTCCGGTCCCGATCTCGTGTCCTCTACGTCGATAACTCGCAGATCTCAATTTCTTCAAGCCAAGAATGTAATATGGTTTAATTTTCTAACCATTTACGCCATAATAAACTGTTTTTTTGTTCAATATATGATTTGAATGTGATTTGTTTAGATCTATGCACAATTGTTTTAGATCCATGCATAACTCATGAATTTCAGCATGCTTTTGATCGATTCTTGTATTGCATCGGCTAAGGGTGGTTCATGGGGATAGGGTTCGGTACAAGGGTGGTCAAAGTATTTATTTCATCGTGTTAGTATCACGTAGGTCCAAACGAGAAGCGATTTGGTCAAGTAATGAATTAGTTACGAATTTTATGATCAGCACGTGTCCTGACTTGTTGTCTGTGCACGGCAGTAGAGTTGTTGGGGTAGGGAACGTCGATCCATGCGGTCTGTGTGGTATAGGTTAATTTCAGGAGTTAGCCCATTGAGTTAGGGTCACGTAGGTACAAACGTCAAGTGATTTGGTCGAGGAACGAATTAGTTATCAATTTTATGGCTAGCACATGTCCTGATTGCAGTGTGCATGTGAGCAGTAGGCTTGCGGGCATCAGGTTGGTCACGTACTGAATATTTTTTGAATTTTGTATCTTCCAGTGACTATTATATTGAGTTAGTATGATTTGGGTCGAAACAGGGAGTGAGTTTAGAAATGGATTTTTAATTATTTTTACCGTTTTGTCACTCGAAATGATCCTCGTCGGGTCATTTTTGTGAAAATTGAGATTTCGAGTCTTAGGGGCTGTAAAAGTTTGTGGATGACTTTATTTGATATTTTAAGCATATTTTAAGATGTCTTAAAATATAATAAGTTTGGTCCGAGTTATTTTAATTCTGGACCGGTTATTTTAATTTTAAGTCTAAGCTCCATTTTTAAGATTTTTGGTCAAATCTTTTAAAGTCTATTATTTAGGTCAAACTTTTAATTAATTTGGACCTTATCCCTTATTTTAAGTTTTTAAAATCAAAATTGGAGTATTTGGATATTTAATTTAGTCAATTTTGACCATGAGATTTTAATTGGTCAAAATTGATTATGTGAGTTTCGATTTAGTCAAACTTGACCCTTAGTTTTATTTTAAGTCAAATTTATCAAATTATTTTAAAGTCACAATTGGTCAAGTTGTTCTAAGTGAAAATTGATTTTGAAATTAGTCAAAATTGGCCTTAAGATTTTAAAATCAAAATTGGGTTCTTAATTAGGGTCAAAATTGGTCATCCGATTTTGAATTAAGTCAAAATTGGAATTTTATAGAAATTTTAAAGAGGAATTCTTATAAGTCATGGGCTAAGTCAATTGTTATGCTAAGTCTAGAAGTAGTGGGCCAGACTCCTGAACCAGTCTTGACCGAAGTAGAAAATGTAGAAGCCCGTGAATGTATATTTAATCATATGTAGTATTCTATGCACGTAAATGTTTTAAAGAAAATTATTAAGTACAAATTAACGGGCTAAGCTTTTAACTGACATAATTTTACGAAATGCACGCATCATGAATGTTTTATGGAACGATAAAGGCATGTTCGTTTAAAAGACAAAACTCGAGGAATTGAATGATTTGTGGCAAGTTTATGATGAGGAGATGCGGGATACCGGGCCCGTTGAACTTTTTTTCATGTATTACGAGCTTATGGATCCATGTGTTCACGAAATGGTGAAGTGGCAGCATAGATGTGTGACTTTATAGGGATCCCGAACCGCACCGCCGTGTACGTTGATTTATATTGATCAATCGAATATGGTCCACACTTCAGGATACGACTCATACGTTTTTCATCTTATGATATGTCATGTCTTATGTATGCTATATGTTTGATATGAAATGTACGAAATAATGTTTTAAGATCATTCATGCATTCATGTTATTTTATTACGAGTATGTGCCTACATGCGACTTTATTAGTATGTACTTTGTTATGTTACAAGATAGAGCATGCTGAGCCTCTAGGCTCACAAGGTTTAAATGGTGCAGTTGATGACCCTACTGATGAGTACATTCCTACTGGCGGTTAGGACCTCTGAGCGCCCGCTGCAGCTATACCCCGTGGCGGCATTGATGTTTTGATTTAGTCATGAGACGCTTTTCAAATATTGGTTTTAACTTGTTTATTTTAAGTGCTTTTACGCAGTCTGATTTTTACAGTATGGATGATTTAACGATCTAAGATATTTATTTGATTTATGTTTTGAAGCGATGGTTTAGAAAATGTTTTAAAATGGGATGAGCCACACTTTCAGTTTATGTATTCCGCAAATGTTTTAAGAAAATTTTTTTTCTAGAGTCTGGTTCGTTTCAGTGCAGCAAGTGAGGCCTTGGAGTCGAAGTATGATGGATCAGGAAGAAAGGATCTTCGAAAGTAACCGCGAGCTGACCATAGGCTCTTGTGAGCTGAGTAGCGCTAGCTAATTTTGGTAGCGTATCATTGTGGTTCGCATTGGATTGAGCTTTCAGCTTTGTGTCAAGCTGGATGTTGAGCTGAGTAGAAGCTCGGAGTTTTGCGGATTGTTTAACCGTGACAGTCCGAGTTGACTGTGTATTTTAGTAAGCTAAGCTGTTCTGGAGTCAACTTAGAGCACTCTTGACTACTCTCTTTGGGTATATTGTACCCTTAGGATCGAGAGGTGTTTCCGATGTGTTCCCATGTTTCTGCGTTTGTACTCAAATGAAATTGGGAACACATGCCTAAGGAGTTAGTTGCCCATTTATCTCATTGGGCCGAGGTGACGTTTGGGGTAGTAGTTGATAGATCGTGTAAGTCATTCATGCTCCTCTTGGTGGGACAGTTTCATTGAAGAAGAAGATTGGGTGGTACTTTGATCGTGTAGCGATATTGCATGGTGTACCGATGTCGACAAGGTTCGACAAGGATTCTTAGTGTACTTTCCAATGTGGGAAGAGCTTGCAGACAACCTTGTAGTCTCGATTGGCTAGGAGAGCAGCTTACCACCCAATCAGTTGGCCAATCTGAGCTGATCATGCAGATTTTAGAAGGCATGCTGCAAGCAGTAGCGATGTGCTTCGCTGGTGGTTAACAGAAATTTCCTTGGTGATGGATTTCAGTGGTGGCTGTTTTAGCTGCCAAGTGATGCTCACGATGATATCCTTCGAGGTTTTGCACGGTAAGTAGTGCAGATCGCCATTCCGATTGGTATAAGTTAAGGAAAATCAGTGGTCTTCACCAGTTTTGGAGAAGCAGGTGAAGGACCAAGAAGATCGGAATTGATCAAGAGTGAAGGCTGCACAAAATCTTCAAGCAGATTTGTGCTTATAAGGTATGATCTTTGGAGTTTTAGGTTTCCGACCATGTGTTTCTTGTGAGTTTCTCCTTCTTGATTATGATGGGCTTGAGAATGAAGGGTAAGTTAGCTCGTAGATTCATCAGTTTTATGAGAGTATTCGAACCGATTGGGTCTTTGGTGTGCAGTTTGCGGATAGAACTCATGTGTCTTAGCCGAGGAAACGTGAGCCATATCCTTCCTTTGTGTTGAGGATTGATGAAGCAAGCTGGACCATACCCCGAGCTTCTTTGATTATCAAGTGAGAATCCTGGACAGAAGGGAGAAACGGTTAAGGAATCATACCGTACCTTGGGTTTTCGTGCAGTGGGGTTAAGGTGGTAGAAAAAAGGTTACCTGAGCAGTGGCAACCTAGAGGTGGCAAGAGTAGCCTTACCTCCTTTTGAGTACTGAGTTCTCCCCTGTGTTCTGTTGGCATGTTGTTGGTTTCCAGTCAGCGATGTGATCTGTTTTGGTTGTGCAGACTGTTGTTTTTGATTTCGAGTGAGAAATCTCATAAGGTGGAGAGAATGCGTGGACTGTAATTAACCAAGATGATTAGTGGCTAATGAATCAAGATTAATCAGCATATGGAACATCAACTGAGGTGGATCAGCTCGGACGCAAGCTGATCCCAGGGTTCGTGCTAAGCTGATAGAGGTAACACCTTTGAGTTGCAGTTTAGACCAGCACGGGTGCGAGCTGGTTGAGTTTCCTGTGATGAGTTTAGGCGTGCAAACGGATTCGTGTTTTCCGGAGAGTTGTATCTTCGCAGAGTGTGCTGGATACACAGCCTGAGAGATCCATCTTAGAAGCGTGCAGGGTAGTTACGCGAGGTGGACCAGATCGGGTGCAAGCTGAAATGTAGCACTGTGCTGTGCTGAGCCGCGCTGAGTTTGCGAGCTGAGCTGCTGCTGTTGTAGCGTGAACCAGACCAGTGCAGCGCTCTGAGCTGAGGGAGAAGATTTCCAGGTGAACAGCTCTGGGATTTCCTGTGTGAGTGTAAGATGGATTCAGCTTAGAGATGTTCTGGTGCTCTGAGCCGAGGGAGTAGATTTCGAGAGTTGCGCTGTGCTGGTTGGTGAAATCAGCTTGTGTGCAATCTGATGGTGACGCACAGTTTGGACGAGATATGTTCGTGGTTTTTAGACCCGACGAGAGATGGTCATGGTCTCAGCTTTGGGTTAAAGCTGTTGGTAGTGGTCAGCTTTGGTGAGAGCTGATCGTCTCTCTGTGCTGGAGTAGTGTGCGAGAGCTGTTAACACACGTCGAACAATGTTGAGTTCTGAACTGATCATAATATTACAGTAGTCGTAATCTGCTGAGATCATGGTCTTTAGAGCATGAGCTGTTGAAAACGCAAGCTGAGCTGCTTTGCCTAGGCTGAACATAGTGTTGTGGTCCGAGCTGATCTGGGATCACTGTAGTTGTGATCTGTTGAGCGTGGGTACAAATAACGCTCGTTGACCAACACTTAGTCATTTTAGACTACCCTTTCTCTTTATCTTCTTCTGGAAGCTCCCGAGAGATTTTTTTCAAACCCTCGTTACTGCTCACCCGACCTAGAATTTTCTAGATCGTCGGAGGTTGGCCGGTCATTTTTGAGTGAGGGTACTGTTAGAGTAGGTGCCCAACTAGCCAACTTGTGGCAAGTTGGTTCTTGTTGACTCTATGTAAAACGATCTTTATTTATGAAATTCACATTCGTTTATGGCATTCTTCATCTTCATTATTATGATTACAATTGTTGGATAAAGACCTTGAATGCACTATAGTATATGTGAAAACACGAAAATTCTGCTTAAAAAAAAAATAAAAAAATTCGCCTGCTGGTCGAAAATCAGCAGGTGGTCGAAATTCAGCAGTAGCGCCTGTTGGTGAAAGCTTATCAGCATTTGATGGAGCGAGAATGAAACGCCGTCGTTTCGTGGAACCAGCAGTTGCGCGTCGAATTAGTTACTGAAGCGGGGAGGATGATACGTCATCGTTTTGTGTAGTGACTACGCAAATTCAGCTGCTGATCGAAGATTACCCCAATGCACCAGCGGCCTTCATGGACCTCATGAACCGTGTATTCAGACCATTCCTCAACAAATTTGTGGTGGTGTTCATAGATGATATACTTGTATATTCATGAAGTGAAGAAGACCACAAGGAACATCTCCGAGTTACTCTCCAGACCCTGCGAGAAAAACAACTATACGCCAAATTCAAGAAGTGCGAATTCTGGCTGAAGAGTGTGGCATACCTAGGCCATATAATTTCCGAAGCTGGCGTATCAGTAGATCCAAAGAAAGTAGAAGCCATAATGGACTGGACTGCACCTAAGACGGTGACAGAGGTTAGAAGTTTCTTGGGGTTGGCCGGCTACTATCGAAAGTTTGTAGAAGGTTTCTCTTCTATAGCCTTGCCACTCACTCAACTCACCCAGAAGAACTCCAAGTTCAACTGGAACGAAGAGTGTGAGACAAGCTTTGAGACTCTGAAAACGAAGCTTGCATCTACCTTTGTTCTGACGTTACCCGTAGGGGACAAAGACTTTACCATATACAGCGATGCATCGAAAGAAGGACTAGGATGTGTGCTCATGCAAGATGGCAGATTAATTGCGTATGCCTCAAGGCAACTGAAGACGCACGAACGCAACTACCCGACTCACGACTTAGAGCTTGCAGCGGTGGTTTTTGCCCTAAAGATTTGGCGACACTATCTTTATGGTGCAATGTGCGAGGTATTCACCGACCATCAAAGTCTCAAGTACATATTCACTCAGAAGGAATTGAATTTGAGACAAAGGAGATGGCTCGAGCTATTAAAGGACTACGACTTAACGATCAACTACCACCCAGGAAAAGCAAATAAGGTGGCAGATGCGCTAAGTCGGAAGAATATGAACAAGGTGATACTATCTTCAGTCTCAGCCCAACCATGCCTTAAAGAATTGGTCAAGCTAAAACAAGATCAAGACCCCAGCTTGATGAGGATGAAAGAACAGATCAAGGAAAGGGAAGCGCCTGACTTCCGAACGGACCAAGATGGGATCCTATGGATGAACGGACGACTATGCGTACCCGACGTCGATAACCTCCGTCAGGAAGTGATGTCTGAAGCACATAAGTCCAAATTCTCAATCCACCCGGGAAGTACAAAGATGTACAGAGATTTGAAAGAACACTATTGGTGGAATGGGATAAAAAGAGATGTTGCTGATTTTGTTGCAAGATGCCA
>KV011270.1:21442-35419 GCA_001598015.1 Dorcoceras hygrometricum
GATAAGGCCGAAAGCTAAAACCCCCGGTATGTCGGACCCTTTGAGATATTGGAAAAGGTAGGAACTCTTGCCTACAGACTGGCCTTGCCACCCAGTATGTCAAGAATCCATAATGTCTTCCATATATCTCAACTAAGGAGATATATCCCAGACTCTAGTCATGTTCTTGATGAAGGGCCACTCCTTGTGGAAGGAAATCTGACCCAAGGACTGAATTATGAATAAGTCCCGATTAGAATCGTGGACAGAAAGGACCAGGTACTCCGACGAAGAACGATCCCTTATGTCAGGGTCCAGTGGTCCAACCACACCGAAAGAGAAGCCACCTGGGAGGTGGAAAAAAAGATGTGAAGCCAATATCCCTACCTTTTCGATAATCCGAATAACCAAAGTTTCGAGGATGAAACTTCTTTTAAGGAGAGAGGGATGTGAAAACACGAAAATTCAGCTTCAAAAAAAAAACTCGCATGCTGGTCGAAAATCAGCAGGTGGTCGAAATTCAGCAGTAGCGCCTGTTGGTGAAAGCTGATCAGCAGTTGATGGCGCGAGAATGAAACGCCGTCGTTTTCGTGGAACCAGCAGTTGCGCGTCGAATTAGTTACTGAAGCGGGGAGGATGATACGTCATCGTTTTGTGTAGTGACTATGCAAATTCAGCTGCTGATCGAAGATTACCTGCTGGTCGAAACTCAGTAGTTGGGTCGCTAATTCAGCAGTTGGCCATTTAGCGACACTAATTCAGCAGTTGGCCATTTAGCGACACTAATTCAGCAGTTGGCCATTTAGCGACACGAATTCAGCAGTTGGCCATTCGTGATCAGCAGACGAAGAAAGATCAGCTGGTGCGAGAAGACCAGCTGGAGAGCTAAACAATGATGACGTCAGCAGTAACGCCAGCAATCAGTAGGAAGCTACAGCGCAAACCAGCAGTTGGTACTGGAAGTTAGCGATAGCAAAACGATGTCTTTTGAATAAGTCGATACGACAGCGTTTCGCCTTCACGCTAAAGATTCAGCAGATGACTTGTGCGATGATTAAAACCAGCCGATAGCTATAGGTATCCCGAATCAGCTGTTGCAAGAGTCCAGCAGGTACATTACTTAAAGATAACCAGCAGGTACTTTTCAATGATATCAAAACGGTGTCGCTTGAATAAGTTGACACGACAACGTTTTGACTTAACGCTAAGGATCAGTCGTTGAGTTTGAAAAGAAATCAGCTTGGACCAACGAAGAATTCAGAAGTTGGACTTTTAGCAAGGCAAATCCAACAGCTGACGACTTAAGCGACGCAATTTCAGCAGCAACGCGAAATTCAGCAGTGACGCAGACTTCATCTTCTCCACGAAAAAGTTAGAATTCCTCGACGCGAAGCAAGGTTGTTGTACAGAAAGCTTCATCGTGAAAAGTCGAAGAGATCTCTCACGCGTACAAGGCAGATTTCACGTCGTAACCGTAGAATTAAGGGAATTAAGGGCCAATTAAGACTCGGAAATCATGCGCGTGTAACAGTCGACGTAATGTCAGGGAATTAAGAGCTTTAATGGCGGACGCTCGACTTTCTCACCGCTGCGCCTATAAATACCAGAGGACGACCACAGAATTCCTCACACCATTTCGAAATCCACAGTCAGAAAATCAACATTTCTTCGCGACAAAGTGCTGCGGAAATTCTAGCAGATTCTTAGCCAAAGTTTTGTGCAAGCGACGAACCAGCAGGTGCGAGACTTAGGAAGAATTCGTGCAATCGAGTTACTGCTGGACTTTGTTCAAACAGCAGGATTTGTGCTACCAGACTTCACCCCATAATCGTAAACAAGACTTCAGGCTTCGCTCAGTTCACGTAAAATCTGAATTTAAAGGGTAATTGGGTTTTTGCTAAGTAATACATTTGTTTGATATACATATATATTTTCTTTACTTCGAAGTTTCGGTTTTGAACTACTATTTGAGCACTTGTTTCAAGTCAGATCTCTGTTATACTCTGGTTCTGTTTTGCACTGATATCTCTGTCGTTATATGGGTCTACGAAATATTCCGCACTCTGGGTTACTTGGTGTAACCACATGGTCTCGACCCCTTAGAGGAATAAAAATTAAAGACTGATCAGTAAACCATAGACACGAAGTTATCATCAGTGCCGTTCTGTCATGCTCTGTCATGCTCTGTTATACTCTGTTATGCTCCGTTATGCTCTCTTATGCTCTGTTCCGAATTTTGTTAATTATGTATATATATTTGTTGTTTGCTCGAATGGTATCCCCCACTTGCTGAGTGTTTCCCCAAACACTCACCCCTTAATTCTCCACCCAGATAAGAATGAAGAGCAGGTAGAAGAAGAAGAGCAAGAACAATTCTGGGGCTGGTGAAGACTCAGATTTCTGTTTAATTATGTATTTTTCGTTTCCGCATTCTGTTATTCAAATTTTATTTCCAGATGTAAAAACGATCATATTTCGATTATTAATAGACTGGTTTGAGCTATGCTATGATGGCTTAATGTTTTACAATTTTCATAATTGTTTAATATTGCCGATGTCATGAGTCTCGGTCTCGGGGCGTGACATTTAAGTGGTAACAGAGCTCACCAGGTACATAATCCAGCTGGGAAACCAAATCTGAAATTTCAATATTGAGGAAGTATTTTGGATTTTAGCAACAGACCAGTGTTGCCCTCCGAATACACATTTTTGCCTTTTGAAAATACACTAACCTTTTGTACAGGACTTCAACTTCAGTTTTGAAATCCCTATGGTTAGTATCTTCTGTTTATGGATTTACCTCACGACTTTATATTTTTGGACGTATCCTCGATTATAGGAAATGGCCCCTTATGCTCCCCGTACTCGTGCTGCGGCTGCCCTCCGTATGAAACAAATTGCCCTCGATAACCAAGACCGCACAATTAGGCGCCTTAGAGCCCAGTTAGCCATTGAGAGATGAGGATTGGCCACCACGAAGAAGGAACTGGAAGATACTCAAGTAGCCTTAGAAGCCTCGCATAAGGTCATCGTCGGACTGACTGAGATAGGCCTTAGCATGTCCAAGAAGATTGAAAGAATGAAGGTTAAGAAACAAAAAGTTAGAGCAAACCATGAGGAGTGCCATCAGAAGTTCCAGGCTCGCATCCACGAAGCCGAAGACTCGATGCAAGCTCAACACTTGCTCATCGAGGCCCTGGTGGATGAGAAGGATAGCCTACTTCAAACCATCCACGGTCTCCAAGAAGCCAACAATGCCCCTGCCCCATTCGATGGTGATTGGGAAGAAGAACCGGAAGAAGAACCGGAAGAGGATGAGATTGAGGACATTCCTCTGGGCGAGGGAGAGATAGATGATGAATAGGATATATTTTAGCTTTGTATTCAATTCATCTTTCTATTGAATAAATTGCTTAGCCTTCAAGATATTTTTCCCGACCTCTCATCGTTATATATCGCCATTCTTAATAAAGACTCCCTATGGCAAATATTGTCCGTGGTCTTGGTTGTACAGATTAGTCCTCATTACTCGAAACGTCATTGACACTCTACATGATAGGTGCCTCACTTTTACCCGTTTACCAACTCAGTTGGGGTCATCAGGTAGTGGGATTGGGTGAGGTCCCGATGCATGTAGGAGTCGATCTTTGTTGTCGAGAATTCACCGTTCGCCCTTGTGCGGGATATCCTATACTGTCTGAGGAGATAATAGTGTGACAATCTCTGTCCAGAGTACTAGATGTGTTTCATGTAAATGGCTTTTTACCTAATAGCACATGTGATGTCACTATCTGATCTCCAAGATGTATGCATGGCTATCGAATCTCAAGTGACTCTCGATTTACCAATGGTCGTTGATTCGATCAGGTTATTTGAGCTGAAAAGACCGCAATGTATTCTAACCATGACCAACTGGTTCTTGCAGGCACTATCCGTGATATCTAGGGGATCATGGGGTGATGTTGCTAGATGCTTTACCATGATCCAATGGGTAAGTCCGAAAATATGTTTTCAGAGTCACAAAGAGTTGTGAGCCCACAGCTAGTTGTATCCCTAAACCATTGAGGGTCATTCAAGTACTGGTTTCTCAATTATCGTACGGAAATTGTATTCAATTTGTTGAGTATATAATAGGAGAAAGGATGGAAGTACGACTTCCTAGAATTAGCTGGGTAAGTATGACTTTCGTTAAAGCTGATAGGGGCCTTACTGCTATTTTGGATTAGGTGGTCTGAAAAATTGTTTTCACATCATAATATTCAGTTTTTTAAACTGTGTAGATTGGTCTGATTTGATCGTCGATCGAGATTATGATAAAACCACAACGATAGACTTGAAACCAATGTTCATTGGGCCTGGGCCTGACCTGGGCCCATTAACCTGGTTTAAGCACATGAAAAATCTATAAATAGGGGACTTCAGGTATTCATTTACTCTCCAAGTTGGGTTGAGAACTCTCCTCTTCAGTTTTCCTTTTCCCTTCACCTCATCCTCCCTACCATTCGTCGCCGTCGCGTCGTCGCCGTCGGAATTCATTATGACCGTCTCAGTGTGGAGATTCTGTCTGAAAACTTTTGATGGTTTTTTAGTGCTAATCAACAAATAAATTGAGATTCCGATCTTGGATCGGATTCAGCGTTGATCCCCTAGTCGATCGCTGAAGTGTTATCTCCCTTGTGGAATAGTCGTAGCTAGGCGCCTAGTCTCCCGAGGTAACTACCTAAACATCCTATGCATGTTTATATTCATTTTAGTGTATTGACCATTCCAGGCTGTTCAAATTTTTAAATTTCCACTGGGCCCCAGTAGCGGGATCCGAATCCGCCGCTGTGCCAACAGTGGTATCGGAGCATAGGCTGGGATCTGTCAAATACACTGTTTTTGCCTAAATTGCATCAAAATCGTTTTTTTCAAAAAAAAATTTTTTCCGCCCGCATGACGTTGCTCACCACTGTGCGCACCGCCGCCGCCCACCGCATGCAAGTCGCGCACACTGCCCTCGAACCTGCCGCGCGCATATCACGGCACGTATCACGCAGACAGGCGCACGTTGTGCACACACATTGACGTGCGTAGCGCCTGCCACTGCGCGCACATGCCGGCCTATCTCTGTGCACCTGTTGCGTAGATAGCCACTACCCCTACGCGGCAATGTGGCGGCTGATTTTGATTCCTAGGGTTTATCCGGGCTTGTCCCGGGAGGCCCGATGAGTTTTTGGGCCGATACTTGCTATCGTTTTGGTTGGACCAAAAGTATTTTTTGAAAACTTTTTGAGATATTGGACCTAAAATTATTTGATGCAATTAAAATAACAAAATATGAGTTTATTTGTAAAATATGATTTTTTTGGACAAAAGCAAGTTTGATTTGTTTATTATATTATGTCAACTAATTGGATTAATTGAATAAATAATATTGTTTGGGATGATCGAGAGGCATGTCCAATGTGTTAGGTGTATGACAAGTTTATATTTCATGGTTTTAATATTGTTGAAATCATTTCAAAGTGAGCCTGGTTTATGGCCCATTCCCACCCCTTTAAAATGTATCCCTATTTGTCACGAATATTTAAATATAAATATTAGACTTAGTGGGAGATTATTTTAAAGATGGTGGAGATGATGATCAAGATAATGAAAACCGAAGATATGTAAAACTGGAAGCTTATGTAATAGGATTGCATTTGCATATTGCATATTACCTAGGATTGGACCTAGATCCATGCTTGGCAACCACGGATCGCATAGCTCTCGGTTATCGATCATCCCTATTATATGTGATATATATCTGTTGAATCCACGGATTTTAAATTTGATTTAAAATTATTGAGACCAAATTTTAAATTAAAATCCCTCATTTTAAATTTTATTTAAAATTTATATCAAGCTTTAAGTTTCACGATTAAATTGAAAGAAATTAGTTTATTCATAATTCTGAACACGTGTGACAAAATGTAATCTAATAGAGTCCTTCATAAAACGGCTTAAAAATGGCTTGTACCGGCTGTGATCTCTGAGGGGCGTTGCTTTGTCTTAGGAAGTTGGATTTTAAGTGGGCCTTAGTCCCTCCAATGAACTGGAAGCACTATTAGAGAATTTTAGTTCATGACTTCTAAATTGATCCTAAAAAAAAATTTTATTCCATGAAATCATGAAGATAAGGGAATTTAAATATTGTTTAAAATTTTCTACCTTCCATCAACAATAGGTCTACATCGATGCTACCCGCACATATAGCCCGACTCATATTATTGTGGGGGTTCTATGTGCCGGAAAGCTGTGCACGCCATTGACACTTGCTGTGAGTTGGATGGAACTCCCATGACGTTGGCTCATATTATTAGGGACGTCATGACGAACGCCCATTACAACTCAACATTAATGGGTCATGTCAGGCCCGGTGGACAATACAGAGAATAACCACGCAAAATACAATCACGGAAGCATTTAAAAAAAGTGGCTAAAATTTTTTCTCTTTGGCCTGACTTAGAAAACATAAGTTAAAATACAAAGATACTCAAAATACTGGTTTTACAACAACAGAAAACCAACCACAACAGATAAAAACATAAAGAGCGTCTACCAAAGATACAGACATAGCAAGTCTCTCGCTCAACATAGATATAAATTAGCAATAGAAAATCACATCGGGCATTCCCTATGTGAAGACTCTACTACATAATTATATATTATACATAACTGGGAAACTCTATCCACCTCCTGGGACACCACCAGCTGAGCCATCTCCGCGACCAGCTGAGAAACCTGGATAACCTGAACAACACACAGACAACAAAGATAATCCAGCCTCAGAGGGACATGGGGTCAAACCCGAGTACGAAGTGCAACATAAAACAGCATGCAGATAGAACAAGTTATAAATGCAATGCTATGCATGAGAACAGGGAGCTCAAAGGATCCAAAAGACTACAGATGGCTGAATACCATAACTGGAAGTGATCATCCAATGTGTGAGAGAATGGGAGTTACCCGGGCGCTCGATCACACATGGTACCAATAACAACAGATTACATGGATGGCCGCAACTCATGTGAGAGAATGGGAGCTACCCAGGCGCTCAATCACACCAAATACCAGCACAAGCTATAACAAAGGCCACAACGCATGTGAGACCCGTATATTTTGTATCAGATTTTGGGTTTGGAAGAATCTGCATTAAACCAGCTGTGAGTCGATGTGCTTGTAGTTGCCGTCGAAATTGTTTAAGTGTTGAATCCAGCTGCGTGAAGATATCAAGTGTTGCGTGGAGACATCTGTTCGGGTGTTGCATCAGCATCGAGTAATCGCTTTCAGATGTTACGTACTAGTTGAGGCGCTATGAAACATTTGGAGCAGCAGCGTGTTTTCAGTAGCAGGTGTTGTTACGTCATCGTTTGGATTAGTTGGAACGACAGTGTTTTGGTTTAGCGCTAGGACTCAGCTGTTGGATGTATCCAACTACTGATTGATGGATCAGCTGTTGAGTGAGTGATCAGATGTTGGTTAATCGATCAGCAGTAGGTAGCAGGTGACGTGTCCCTCTGCGACGTCGTTTGATTTAGTTGAGCGTGGTATCAACGTAAGGATTTAGCTGAAGCGAGATTCAGCTGTTGGTTGGGATATCAGCGGTGATAGCTGAAGTTGTCGATGGATCTATTTCCTAGTTAGTCAGTTGTGACTATAAATAGATGACTTGGTCCTTGCGTTCAATTATTGTTTTCCCGACACTTAGAAATATTTCTCGTGAACCTTATCTTGTCGCGATACACTAGTTACTGTTCACAGTAACCTTCTTCATTTCAATTGCCGTCGGTGGACAGATCCGATGAGAGCGAGAGTGGTAGCGTTGGACTCCTCTTGCTAAGGCGTTTCCTCTCTTACCCTTTTATTAGGCAGCGGAGGAGCTGGAAGAGGATCGCAGAGACATTTCCATTCTCTAGTCTGTTAGCATCCTATCCTAGCTTTTTGGGGTAAGTAAAGATTCTACCTTTAAGCTTTGTTAGAGCTTTTCGTGGTGATAGAAAGGTAGATCTAGCGCTGGTGGAGTCGTAGTTCCCATCTGCTGTGTTTCTGAGTTGTAGTCCTTGAGCAGTGGTTGTATTGGCTTAGCAGGTGGTAGATCTGCGTTTCCATGACTTTCATTGTGGCAAACTGCATGTGCTAAGTATAACTCAGAAGTTAAGGTACGGATGTTGATCTTTGTTACAGCTGTGGATTGAACGTGGATTATGTGCTTTGCTGTGTATGCTTTCTGCTGTTATTTTTGTGCATGTGTTATAATATCAGTTGTTTCATTTGCAAACACGCATACTTTCCTGTTGAGCTCTGTTCTGTCAGCTGTACCTTGTGGTTCAGATTTGCGTGTACTGTGATGCTACGCCTAGGGACGAGCGGGTAACTCCTGTATGCCTCAGTGCTTGAGGACGAGCGGAAATACCGCACTCTCATCTCCCTGCTGGGATCTGTTAGCCGCTATGAGCGGAGTGGATATCTCCCAAATATCAGCTAGGTAACAGCAGGTGGAGTTGTATGTTTTGCATCCGGTACAGTGTTTGGAGACGAGTGGGTGTCTCCAATATACTCCTGCACCATGTGGTCACTACTGTCTTTCAGTTGATCCGCTCCAGCTGTTGAGTTGCTGTTATCCAGCTGTTGAGTTGCCGTTGAGATCCCTTTCCTCCCAGTTCTCGGTCTTAGCCTTGATCCTTTGCATAGCATGTGCATGTTATCTACTGCTTTCCGTTTGCTGTATTTATTGCTCTTCGTACTGGGGTTTGACCCCGAGGTCCCTCTGGGGCTGTTGTGTTGTTGCTTGTTTGTTGTTCAGGTTTTCCAGGATTCACAGCTGGTCGTGGCTTTGATCCAGCAAGTGGCGCCCTGGGTGGTGGATAGAGTGTCCCAGTTAGCGTATAGCATAATATGTACTAGTGCTGTCAGTCGAGGAATGCCCTGTGCTTTAATTTCTGTTCAGCTGTAGTTTTGTCAGCTGTTGTATTGTTTCTAGTACTTGTAATTGCTGTACTGTCGTATTTAGTAATGTAAACTGGGATTATTTTTAAGTATTGTTCTATTTTAAATTTTCTGTTTTAAACCGTCAGGCCAAGCGAAAATTTTAAGCCACTTCTATGCTTTTGCGTGGTTTATACCTGAGCTGTGCACGAGGCCTGACAACGCATGTGCGATAATGGGAGCTATTCAGGCGCTCAATCACACGCTCCCTGTCAACAAGGATCAGCTCAACAGCAACGAACAACACATCAGAGGTTCTCACAGCAGGCTGTTAACAAGGGCTCGCAAAGGAATGAGCAGAACAACATGACATGCGTGTATGCATAATAACAACTTGCAAGATAACATACGTAAAAACAGATGCAAACAATAGCACTGAAGCAACATCATACACACTGCTCAACATAACAGCACACGCCATTTATACACAAGTCCATCTCAAAGCTGTAAATATACGCTCACATCCGTAACTTGGCTTTGTGAGCTACAATTACCACAACAAAGTCCCGAGCAAATCAAATCTGCCATCTACTGAGCCAAAAACAACGACAATACTCAAGGACAGTAGCACAGAACTACGAACTGGGAGCTACAAGCTCCACCAGCACTATCCTACCCCTCAAGCACAACAGACAGCTCTAAACGAAGCGTAAGGGAGGATCTAGCTCTGATACATCCCATATCTGTTCACGCCAAATCAGGTCTATCCAAATCCCGATTAATTAGCTTAATTAATCCACAAATATTTAAAGTCTCACAGGTCATCTTGACATGTGATAGTAATCGGTATCATATTATTGGGCCTTTACTGGACGTGAGGTAAATACATGGAGGTTGAACCTGTTGAAATTGGGCTCTACCTTTTGAAGATCATGGTTGGATGATATTCGAGACTGTGATTTCTTAACTGGGCTCTATGTACCACTAAGGAAACTGTCTTTCTCGATTTCATTAGAGGGTGGTGAAATCGTTAAAATAGTGGGAGGGAATTCATAAAACTAAATGACATTGTTTTATGTCTTAGAGTTTTTCGTGAATAGTCTGTAATGCATGTCTGTTTTTCCTTTCAGTATAACCTGCTATCTATAATGTCTTCGATTTAAAATCATTTTGCTGCTATACTGGATAGCAACAAGTTCACTGGCACAAACTACCAAGATTGGCTTCACAATCTCAAGATTGTCTTTGCTTCGGATAAACTTCTCTACACGCTAGAGAAGAGCCCTCAGAAAGAGGCCCCTACCAATTCCAGTCTTGAGGAGCTAGCAAAACTGGAAAAATGGTGGGATGATGAGTTTAAGGCACGGTGCTATATGATGACATCTATGTCCAACGAATTGCAGCGGCGATTCGAGGAGACGGGGTATGCTGCTGCCATACACCTTCACCTCAAGGAGCTGTATGGGGAGAACTAAGGACTGAGAGGTTCACCACTATCAAGGATCTCATGATGAGCCGCAGGAGCAAGGGAACTTCGGTCCGCGAGCATGGGGTCCGTATGATTGGGCTTATTGAAAAGATAGTGGGCCTCGAAATCACGCTTCCACGTGAGTTGTCTGTGGATCTGCTTCTCCTCTTTCTCCCGGCTACGTTCGATCCATTTGTGGTCAACTTCAATATGAACAAGCTGGATGCCACCCTTGAAGAGATGGTAAACATGCTTGTCGTGTTTGAGGGGACCATAAAGAAGACAAGCGTTCTGCCCTTGTGTTGGATCTGGATAACAGATCCAGATCTGTGTTTTGAATTACACAAAACCTATTATTGTGTTATTGACAATTCTACGTTGTGTGCAGAACTTAAGTAAGGTGAAGAAGTCTGAATGAAGAGCCGTGCGTTGCATTGCCTATCAAACAGTAGAAATCTGGTAATTATAGAAGAAAGCAGTGATGATGATGTCACAGAAATTTGGTTTGCTAAATAAAATAAGTATATAGGAGAAATCTGGTTCGCTAAAGGAAACAGAGATCTGGAACAAAAGTCTGCATGTGACGAAGAGAAATCTGGAATTAAAAAGAAGAAGATGCAAACAGAAACTAAAGAAGAATTCAGCAGTAGACGATGTGTTGAAAAATTCCAGATATTGTAATTGAACAAAACTATATCAGTCGACTGGATTGCAAAGAGAAGGAAAAAACAGACGAGAATTGAAAGAAAACAAAACCAGTCGCAACACAAAGAAGATATCAGACGACTGGATTGGAGTGCTCAGTGTTAAAGCGAAACAGTGCACTATAATATCAGCAGATAAATCAATCAGCAGAAGTCGGGAGGAACAACGAATCAGCAGAAGAGATTGAACCAGCAGGAGTAATCAATCCAGCAGTTGCAAAAATCCAGCAATTAAAGATAATTCAGCAGGTGTAGAAAAGCGCATTCAGTAGGAAGAACGCAAAAAGAAATCAACTGCTGGAAAACATGAATCAGCAGTTGCAAAGAAAAGAAAATTCAGTAGTTGCGCAAAGTTGGTTTCAGCAGTTAAACTGAAATGAAGCAACAGAGGATGTAATAGCTGTGAGGATTGAGAATTTGGATTAGTGATTAATTGATTTGATTTGGGAATTAATCACGTAGATTTTGAAGTCCCTGCTGATTTTGAGCGTTGCGTTTATTTTTGGGAATTTCGATCTTAGCGATTTTGATGCAAAGCTGCTAGCAGTACGCTATTGTAGCGGAGTCAACGCAGGTCAACCTTACTGTAGCTCGCTGCTGGTGGAATTGGAATTAGCAGAGGTGAGGGAAGCGTGACGCATAAAGATCTGCTGGTTTTAGTTTGAGTTGAAGTTGCTGCTGGCAGATGTTGCGATTAGCGTGAGATTGAATGAGGAAGCGACACGTGTTAGTCAACAAATTTGGAGCGTTAACTACTAGTTTCAGCAGATGGTTTGTGGAATCAGTCGCGAGAGCCGTCGATAGATATGATGACGTAGGCGTGACGTATTCGTTGCTGCTAGTAGTAGTTTGCGTTGCGATGGTTGCTGCTGACCAGCAGGCGTGCAAATACGAGAGCGTTGAGAAGCGGCGTCGTTTGAATTAGTTGAAACGCTGCGTTTTGAGCAAAAAAAAAATGCTTGCGTAACCAAAGTGACGTCGTTTTGGATTAGTAGATGCGTCGTCGTTTTGAGTGATTTCGCGCGACCAGCAGATGAATTGTTTCGAAGAGAGAGAGCTGTTATCAGCTCTTGGTTGTTTTGTTTGCGAGAGCTGTTGTCAGCTGGTGTTTGCTATGGTGTCGTTTTGAAGTGTTTTCGTGCGATTGTTTGTGTAGTCGTTGCTGCTGAATTTAGCGAAAGAAAGGAGGTATCTGCTGGAATATCTCTACTGTTCAGTCGACTGAATATTGGTGTTCAGCAGACGTTGATTTGGCGAGATTATATATGGAAGTGTTGTTCGACACTTAGAATTATTTTGAGCCAGATATTTCTTATCTCTTCTTCTCCAAACCCTCGTCGAGCTACTGTTCACCGTGATTTTCCACCGTCGTTTCCCATCGCATCCAGCCTCTGTTTTTGGAAATCATAGTGGCGCTGGATTCCCCTTGCTTAGCTCTTTCGTTTGCTACCCTTTTGAGACATTGTATTTGCGCTGGAAGTGGAAACGCGAAGCTGCTGGAGTTCGAAGCTTTTGAGAAAAGTCTGTGCGTGCGTTATTCTGCTAGCGTGAGATTTTGGGTGAGCATTCCTGATAGAATTGAGCTTTGTTCTTGTAGCTAATTCCTGCATAGAAGTGTAGGAATTGAATTAGACTTCTGGCCGTAGGATTAGCGTATTTATGATGAGATTGAGCTAAGATATTAGCTATGTTGTAACAGATTTCAGCTTCCAGGAAGTTCCTGCTGCGTGATTTGAGCCAGGAGAAATCTGTTAGGTAAATTGAAGAGGAAAGGTACGATTGAGCGGCCCTTAGCAGTTGAGCGTGAACATGTCTATTTTTTCGGTGTTGTGATTTGCTGTTATGTGGCTTACGTGAATTTAGATGATGGAATTGATTGAATTCTGTTCTGTTTCACGTATTGTAAACTGTATGCATCTAGCATGGATATTGAATGACATTCATTGCATACATCTTGAGCCTGAATTGATAGATTGATTTGATTACCTGATTGGGTGCCACGTTGTGACTGGCCGACTGTTGAGTCGTGTCCGAAAAGTCCAACGCTATCGTCGGAGCTGTGACTACCGGATACGAGTGTCTACCGCCGAGCTGTGATGGGCTGACGGGCCCCGATGATCACGGACAGATGATTTCCACCGGCTGATTGGTGTGTGTGGTATAGAGGCTTGATTTGAGTTGCCAGTTGATAGACTGGTCTAGCTATCCGATTTCTTGATAGACCTCATGCATTCATAGCATTGATTTATAGCATGTTGCATGTTTATCTGCTTTGATAGCTCTTCGTACTGAGGCTTGACCTCGTACTTGTTTCCTGCTTTTGTTTTGTTTGGGTCTGTGTTGCCCATTTGCAGGAGCACTAGGTAATCAAGCTGGACCGAGTGGAAGTTCAGCTGGTCGATCCCCGCGTCCCTGAGTCCCAGTATATATATGATATGTATTGAACCGGGGGATGCCCCGTGTTATCATGTATTGGGGGATTTATTTTTGGTTGAATACTTGTTGTGTTGGAGTTTGAGTCAACTCGTATTTTATTATCGCTATTTTGAATGTATGATTTGAAGTTCAGGCCTATTATATTTCAAAAATTTTTAAGCCCTGATTTTAAGCTTCCAAGTTTTTGCGCTTATTGTGTGTTAATTGTTAGTAATTAGCACGGGGCCTGACAGTTTTGGTATCAGAGCTTAAACTGGGATAAGCTCGATTTCTTTTGATCACACTCGAGTCTAGGCACAGAGTTTTGATTCGATTGTTGATTGACTCTGTGACTTATGTGATTATTATCTGCCTTGATGTTATATCTGTTGTTAGCCTTACCTCTAGACTTGTGTAGATGCCGCCAAGAAGAGGTAGATCTAGACGTTCCGCTGAGGGGTC